>JZKD02S1337010.1:619831-647139 GCA_000966675.3 Picea glauca | reverse complement strand
AGATGATTCAAAATGAAAATGTCTCCTTGGTATATATAGGAGACTAGGAAGTATAATTACAACTAATGGCCTAAAGCTGACATAAATAAAATAACATTACTAATCTAATATGCCCTAATTAAGGGGTAATAAATAACATTACTAATCTAATTTTCCCTAATTAAGGGGTAATGAGCCAATATTAGGGATAGCTCAACAACTTGAGGAATCTACTGACATATTCCTCTATGGTGAGTTGCCCCAGCTTGAGTTCATAGAATTCTTTAGCCTTTTCATCGAAATACTTTTCCGACAGATACTTCTTTCTGAAGTATTTCTCAAACCGTTCCCAAGACAGGCCCTCTTCGTGAATCCCTTTTACATTCTTAAGGTCTTCCCACCAAATGGAAGCTTTTCCATTCAAGTTGAAGGTGGCTACTCGGACCTTCAAATTTTATGAGAAGTCATGGACTCTGAAATACTTCTTTAGTCCAAGCAGCCATGCCTCCGCTTCCTCTCCCTTCTTTATTTCACAGTCGAAAGAGGGTGGTTTGACCTTCCTGAATTCTTCGAGATTATGACTCTCGGAATGCTTTCTCTTCTTCCATTTTCTTCAGGAATAAGGATTAGTTCTACTGCTAGAAGATCCCTTCAAGTCGCCAGCTTCCTTTCCAGAGGAATCGTCCGATGCTTGTCCCTTATCTCTGGGGTGGACCTTCCTCGAGGTGCTCTTCCCAGTGTGGCCACTTAAAAGATCATGTTTCTGTATCTCAGGTGGACTTCGACTTCTCTTTGTCTGTCATTGGTTTGCTAGACTGGTGTCAGGTTGATGCCACAATTGTCTTTGTAGGTCATATAAAATCTGCAGTAAGACTGCGTTAATTTCTATTTATTTCTCTTGCTCTTTTATCATCCTCTCGTTGTCGGCCTTGCAGCTTTGTAGTTTGACCATGAGGCTCCTCATAGTCTCAGCTAGATTTGGAGGGGTCCCTACTGCCCTCCTTTCGTCACACTCTTCGTCTCTATTGTGGGAGTCATCTCCCACTTTGTGGTGAGTCACCATTCTATGCGTCTACAGTTTCCCGCGGTTGATCGTCCTCTTGTGTGCAAAAAAAAAAACTTTTGTTGTTAGTCAATATTTATATTCATTCATAACCAACACATAGTTCATATTTTTCACATGCATACACACAATAGGAATTTTCATTCCTAACTTTGACTTGTGATTAAGGGGGTTAAGATAGAGGGTTACTCCTTTTAAGAGTACTTTGAATGGAGTCTTTACGCAACCCGTTCATGAGCCCAAGTAGGCCAAGTGTTGTAACCATGCTCTGATACCAATTTGTCACACACCCACTACAGCATAATAGATTTTTTGCCTTTTTTATTTCCCTTTCTTTATCGAGGGACAGAGTCCCTGAATTCCTATGATCCTAGCATAGGCTAGGTATTTCGATCGGGACCTTCACTAAACCAATCCACTGGTTCTTTCATTGAAAATTCGTCGTGTACAACTCAAGCACCAAGCACAATCTTCACCTCCATGTGCTCATCGGTTATGACCCATGGCTAAGCCAAGAGGTGCCTTTCGCATTTCGTGACTCAGTGATGCCCGAGAGTCAAGTCTTTTGACTCTTCAAACCCCGAAACCCAAAATCATACCTTCATTGAGATCGACGACTATGAATCTCTACCCTAGTCCGACGGTCCTGGCCATATCGGGAATTCGGAAATTGGGAGTTCGAAATGCAAGAGGGTCGAGTTCTTCGACTCTTCAAACCCCGAAACCCAAAATCCTATTCACACTAAGCTGACTCGGAGTTTCATATATCGAGATTTCTCGTACCGGGATTTCGCAACTTGTGAGGATGAGCGGTTCATACCCTTGGGTTTCCCGGGGGCCGAAACGCTTAAATCGTCTCACATTACACTGCTTCGGGATTTCACATACCGGGTCTTCTCGTACCAGGATTTCGTAACTTGCGAGGATGAGGGGTTCATACCCTTGGGTTTCGCGGGGACCAAAACGCCGAAATTGTTTCACACTACACCACTTCGGGATTTCACATACCGGGTCTTTGCATACTGTGATTTCACAACTTGCAAGGATGAGGGGTTCATACCCTTGGGTTTCCCAAGGGTCGAAACACCGAAATCGTTTTACACTACACTGCTTCGGATTTCACATACTGGGTCTTCACGTACCGGGATTTTGCAACTTGCGAGAACGAGGGGTTCATACCCTTGGGTTTCCCGGGAGCCAAAACGTCGAAATCGTTTCACACTACTCCACTTTGGGATCTCACATACTAGGACTTCGCAATGTATGGAGATGAGGGGTCTCGCACCTGGGTTTCCCAGGAGCCGAAACTCTGAAGCCCATTTACTTCATGATAGGGGCAAGGTAAACTCATGAATTTACTACAATGGTAGTCTTTTCAAGGGGCTCACTCCGACTCTGGAATGAGAGGGAAATTTCTTCAAAAAGGGTGCCTTCGAGAGGATAAACTAGGGCATAGCACGAGTCAAGTTAGATGGGTCAATCCTCAGGAGAACAAACTCATATTCTGAACTTATGCATTCTATACATTAATCAATTTGTAGTTACATCAGTATAAGCATACATCCATTATTTCCAATCAAAACGCCAGGCAAACACTTCTATACAGAAACCATTTATGAGTGTACAAACATGAGCATGCATTCCAGGATATTCAATTCAAGATACAAGATATAAACACTTATTAGAAAACACCAGGTGTGACACGACTGCTGAGAGGGGTGCTCATTTCCACCCAACCGTAGGCTCAGTGATTCCAATTAGATTTAACACTAGCCACCCCCGAGCTAGACCACAATGCTTGAGACTCAGTTTCCTGCTTCCAACTCAACGAAAGTCAAGGATGAAGGTTACTCCCCTTCTCCTCTGTTCATGACTCTCTGTATTTTCAAAGTTTCTCTAGTTCTCCTTTCGCGATTCCTGTCACGCGTGCTCCCCCTTTTTTTTCTTCCCTACCACACTTCCTCTCTTGCCTTTTTCCCTACAAGATTGCATGTGGCACGAATTTCCCTGTTCATGGTTAGGTCTGAGAGCTTCTACGGATGGGCGATTCTCCCCCATCCCATAATTTACTCTTGAGGAGCCTCCCCACCTACCATCCTAGCAGGTAATTCATTCTCGAGTCAAAGAGTGAGCTTTGGTTTCCGAACACGTGCAAACTAGTACGGTTTCAGTTCGGTGGAAGATAACACAGCCATTCTCGGCCCCTTCCAACATCTCTCATCAGCCATCGTGGTCTCTTTTAGCACATCCCCCTCCTAGTAATCATGCGACACATATTCATGATATAATTTACATTCCTCAACCTTTTATACAAAGGTCTGTCAAATCAAACATTTACATCTTTGAGTTTTCCATAGTTCTTGGCCAATATAGTTTTTTTTATAGACTAGGGGAAACAGGGTGTTACATATGGATGACTTAAAAGGGGAGATCATGGAAGGATTGAAAAAGTTGATAATAGAGAAGCCACCTAAAAGTGACAATGTATCCCATGAAATTCATGACGAGGACACAAGGAAGATGAATCAAGAATGGAGAAACTCCAACTTTGGGTTGAATACCAACCACTTTCCTAAGATCGATATGACGAAGTTTAATGGAAAATATCCAATCACATGGATACTCTAGATGGAGCAGTTCTTTGATTTACATGATGTGCCACACACACAAAAGGTACGAATTGCATATTTATATTTAGAACTCGATAAATTTGTGTGGTATCGATGGCTTTGTTCTCACAAATCACTTTTCACTTGGACAATTTTCATGGAATAAATTATAGAACACTATGAGGATACAAGGAGCAATACCTTCTTCAACGAATTGATAAATATCAAGCAAAGGGGTTTAGTTGCGGAGAACATTGAGAACTTCCAAAGATTGAATATAAAGGTAATGGATATTCCATATGAGCACCTGATTGATGTATTCATAGGAACTTCAAAGGATAATATTCAACATGAGGTTCTCCTTTGGGAACCCAAATCATTGGAAAATGAGTTCAGGGCGGCAAAGAATGTTGAAAGTAAAAGTACGGCTACGACTACTAGAAGGACCACTCCTAACATATATCGATATAATAATGTTACTTCTTCTAAACCACCTCAACCTACAAGGTTGACACCTCAACAATTGGAGGAAATAAAAACAAAAGGTTTATGCTTTAATTGTGACAACAAATACAGTAAGGGACATAAGTGTGGTGAGAAGAAATTATTCTACATAGATTGTGAAGAGGAAGAAGAAGAAGAACAAGAACAACAACCATCTCAAGATGAAAACGTAGAAGAGATTTCTTCTGAAGAGTTGACTCCCACCATATCATGTAATGCATTGGCTGGAATTATCACTCCTCAAATCCCCAAGATCGAAAGATATATCAAAAAGAAAAAGGTAATAGTCCTAATTGATTCCGGTAGTACTCATAATTTCATTCACTATAAATTATCCAAATCTCTCAATTGCTTTATATATCTAGTGCCAAAGTTTCAAGTAATGATTGCAAATGGAGGAACTATCAATTTCTCAGGAAAATGCCATAAGATCAATCTTACTATGAGGGAATATGTAATGACTAGTCCAATGATTGCTATACCCATGGGTGGTGTTGATGTCGTACTAGGAGTCCAATGGTTGCAATCATTGGGACCAATGGATTTTAATTTTCTAGAAATTTTCATTGGAAGTGTTATAGCGCAAGTTGTAGGTTAGGAAAATCCTGACCCAACCAAAAATCAAGTGCTACAACTGTCATATCCTACACCCAATGTCACCTCGATGTAGGTCCCACACTTCAAGGGTGATTAGGTCACTTTAGGGAGGCGATCCTGGTGACCCTTGGGGGATTGAGATGGAGATGGAGAGAAATGGAAGTGAATCCCCTAGAGGACAAGTCTAAGTGGAGTGAAATGTAGGAAGAGATGGCTTGTAATTCAAGTGATTGTTTCCCCAAAGGTATAGTATTTCTCCGAATGATTGTACCTACCCGAGACACAAGAAAATATGACTTGCAATGATATATGTTAGTATGGATTGACAAGTTAATCTTGTTGTCCCTAATTTGCAGCAATAGATGACAATATTTATCAGCAAGTAAGACATTCAAATCAACATGTAAAGCATAATATCAATCGACAATATTATCAATGAGTATGGCAATCAAGTATGATTGAAAAATGGCACTTTGAGGATGAATAAAGCAAGCTATCATAACATGTATTTTCTGCAGAAAATTGCAGACTTATGGCTGTAGAATTCAATGGAACGAAGCATCAAAATTAACCATGGAAAATTTCCAAGAAGTAGCCCAAAAGATGCGCCCTAGTTAGTAGACTAGGTGAGTGAAGTTAGAGAGCTAGTCTAGGGTTAGTTTAGGAATCAAGAGAGTGTTAGTAGCTAGGGTTATGCAGCCCTAATGTCTATAGGTTAAAGTTTGTAACAACAATGAAAGTAGAGGGAGAGAGGGGACGCCCTAGTAGGGGAGGACTCCTCTCTATGAGGAAAAACAACTTCAAGCAGGAAACCTTTCAAAAGATCAAAATTTGTGTTTCCCAAGGCAATGATTTTATATCTCCAATGCAAAAAATATATGACTAGTGCCTTTAAAATTTGGTTAATGGATTTAAATAAAAGAAAGAGCCAGAGAAACTACCTCATTGGGGGTGTAAGCCCTTTTACTTCCCAAGGCAAGTTTATCTAGATATGGTTTAAGCTAAGAGGGTGTATGCCCTTATACTTCTCTTAGAAAACCCTTGTTTAACCAATGAGATGAAGCATAAACTGTTCAAGACTATGGTGGGGGTGTATTCCCTTATACTTCCCACCTAGCTCCTAGCACAACAATCATTGACTTGAAAAGAATGAACCATAAGAGTAAAATACCATACCAAAATCAAGAAAGATGCCAAGATAATCCACCATAAAAGCTAGAAAACATCCATCCAAGGATAGCACCTCACTCCTCCATCAACCATTCATCAAGATAGCCATAAAAAAGTTCACAAGAGGAAAATAGAGCCAAGTGTAGCGAAAATTTCAGACCGATACTTCTCACAATGAGGGAGAGTTATGTTAAAATGAGATATTATGATCTCTTATTTATACAAAATGTCACCAAGGTGACTTGTCCACAAATTAAGGGGTAAACCACAAGATTAGGGGTCAACAGCCCTAATCTTTCCCCCTTAACAAAGTAATATTAAAAAATTCATTTAAAATTTCACTTTTTTCACAAATAAAACCCTAATTCAGATGGACGTCACCCCTTCAGGGTACGTTTTGGCACTAGGAAAAGGTCGTTGGTGATGTAGGAGGGTAGTAAGGCTTCCCAAAGCCACATGTCAAGCATCCAAATGTATTCCTTCATGGTCAAAGCCTCAAACCCCTCAAAACGTCCAAGTTCCAAAGCATATCATCTCACCACCATGCCCTAGCCCCCCAAACATGACGTCAAGCTCAAAAAGGAGGACGTTTTTGCTCTCCTGGGAAAATATTTTAGCAAGTGAGGGCTAGGCTATGTTGTCCAAGTCATCATCAAGGCCTTCCAAGTATGAACTTTCTAATCTAGCATGTGGGCCCCTGTCATCCAAACTGTGGGCTTGTAGACCTATGGAAGCCTAAGCTAGTCTTGTTCTCCCAAAATTATCCACCAACTAGGTCCTATAAAGACAAATGAGCATGCCCTCCAAGGATCTTAAGTCATAACATAATGATAAGTGAATCCAATCAATAAATAATACATATAAGCATGTGTATCAAATATCACTATATCAAACAATTAATTGCTCAAAGATGTTATGCGACTTGTCAAGCTTGAATATGGGAGGGTTGACGAGGTGTCCTATTGGGTAGATCTTTCCCTAGGTCAAGGAGAGTTTCCCAGAGATCCCTCTCTAGGCCATGTAAAGTGGATGAATTTGTTGGGGTCAAGACTCAATGGGCATAGGTCTCATGACATTCAAGGGGTCGTAGTGTCTCATTCACGGGTGTCTATGTAGAGGGTGTGTGGTACCTTCATCCGCAATGCACTTATTCCAAGCCCATCAATTTCCTTTTATATTTATTTCTTTATTTTATTTCAATATAGCATAAGGAGAGGTTGAAGGTCACTTCTCTAGCGTGGTGACCATATGATGGCAATGTCACCCACAAACACCTAGTGGAAATGAGAAGGTTGGCTCATGATGAGACCATGTTTCTCTTAGCCATGCAACTGAGAGCCATTACCCTAGTTTGGTGACCAGATGATGGCAATGTCATAGAACTAGATATTCATGGATGTGATAGGTCGGCTTGTGATGAGACCTCCTATCCTTCAACTAACCTTTTAATCATTTTTAATCATATTGTGGGTCCCCTTTACTTAAAGATAAGTGTTTCATTTCTTTCTAGGGTGATCTCTAGGTGAAGCATATGGAAGGTTTATACAAGGATTCTATATTTTACCCAACATCAACCCCTCTGAGCCTTCAACCCCTTCTTCCCATAGAATGAGGAACAACCCCATATTGGTTCAACACACCCTAAAATCCCAAGAGATAAGGAAATGGAAAGTGGTAAGTATGGTCGAGAACGGTACGATGGCTCGTTGAGGGAGTTCCTAGTAGTAAACCCATCCCCAAGGAATACCACTTACTAGGGCACAATGTCAACCACCAAGGTGAAGTAGGGAAAATGGCATAATGTCGAAGCATATATCATGAAATCTAAAGCAATCTAAGATACAACATAATCAAATGGCTTAGATATTGAAATGATGCTCACCATAATATTGACTTTTACCTCATGGAGCAAGGCCCACTGCCTTCCAGAAGCCAACTGGTGTGGTGGATGCCATCTGCAAACTTGTGACCATCTATGTAGGTGAGTAGGTTTTCCATCTGTGAAAAGGGTATTGTTGATCATGTAATCTCTTGACACTCCATCTCTGCAACCTAAGGGCCTCGAGACATAATATCCTTAGTTATCCACAAAATGGGGATAACATTTGTCTCCTACTTGGGGACATGTGCTTGTTATAGAGTGCATGAGAACTGCAACGTCTCCTGGTAGACCTATGCTTGGAAGGAAACATCAAACTGTCAAGTGTAGGATGGCCTACTCATCCTTGTTCTCATATGATGATAATCAAAGGCAACTAAAATAGAAAAATAAAATTTTGACATTTTTTCAATAATTTCTAAGCTAAGCATGAAATCAATAGTGCAAGTAGAGAAAAATGAAAATGAAATGCATCTAAACTAGTATGAGAAATCAAGATGCAAATGCAGGGAATCAAAATGACTTACCTACTTACCTAGGGCATGGGCCCTAAAGAAGTCATGTGACCTAGATGTGAGGTTGGAGAAGACACCCATCTATTGGTAGTGACATCTTTATCTTGTCTAATGCTGTCAAATAGTACCTTTCTTTGTCAGACTTCCTCCTGATGATGTAAGGGCCAATCCAATAATTGTTGTCTTCTTGGTCATATATGGGCTTGCCTTTTCTTTTTTCCCACATGAGCACAAGACTTCCTTCATTGAAATTGATGCAAGGTGTATTCTTATCGTGTGGAGGCTCTGTGTGGACTGTATCTTTGATGATTTCCTAATGTTTCTCATCTTCTTTTTGTATAATATGGATAGATGACAACTCCTTCCCATGGTAATTTGCAGTCTTCTTTTTATCTGTCCATGGGAGAAACATCTCTACGAAAGCTTCATGCATGAAGGGTAACTCGGATGGATCATACTCAATAAATTGTGGAGGCATATCATGGTAGTGTTCAATAACATAGTTGGGGAACCTCAAATCCATCACATGTGTATCTTTCTTTTCCTTTTTATGTAATATCTCACACATGCCATCGCCCATGGGAATATATGCATGTGTAAGGTTCATTCTAAGGAAACCTCCAAGGGTTGAGGACCAGGTCCTCAACAAGAACATCCCCCAGGCATCAGGAACATTGATCACCAACATGTCCATGAGGATGTTGATATGTGGAAAATATATCAAAAATACCTCAACGTCTTCACATACCCCCAAGACCTCAACTCATCTTGAATCAATACCAAAAACATTGCCATAAGGTCGGATTGTCTTCAAACCAAGTTGTTTCATCACCTTTAATGACATGACATTTGATGAGGCCCCTAAATCAAGCATGCAGTTATTCAAGCGGAGGCCATTCATGCCTAATGAAAGATAGAAGGGAGGGTTCTTGTCTCTTGGCCAATTGAGATACATAGTATTGAAAATGATGGGAGGATCCTCCTTCTTAGTTGGTACCCATAATATCCTCAAAATTTCCCTTTTTACGGAAGGTATCTTACACATCTTTGTCACTGTGACCATCAAATTCAGTTTTCCAAACATGTTTGAAACATCTATATTCAAATGAATGTCACATGTAGGAGTTGTCTTAGGAAGCAACTCCCATACCAATAGTGGAGGTTGTGGAGCCACATTTTATGCTGATGGAAGTGGAGGATTAGGCTGTGACAAAGAAGCTAAAGATTTTTTTCTTCTGTAGGTTAGGATTTCCCTCCTCTTCAATTCCTTCTTCTGATCATATGTCAATTTACTTAAGGCTCGGAGTCTCCCCTCTCTTTCTCCTATTCTTCTAGATTCATTGATATGTTCTTGAGTAACATGTTCATCTTTGAGATTTCAAATCATGAAGTTTATATCGTCAGGATAATATTCGTCTTGTTGGGGGAACTCATCTTCCCTGTGGGGTTCTTGGAATGGGAGACAGCAATATTTTGTATCAACTATCCTAATAGGTTTCAAAGTATCCAGGGCCTTTTACTCTTGTTGAGGTCTCGCTTTCCAACTGGTGGAATCTATTTTTTGTCTGGAAAACTGAGGTCTAGGAGCAGATTGATTTCTTTCCACTGTAGTCATATGGTTCATAAGTTGATTATGTACCTGAACAAACTGAGTATTCATTTGGTATATATTCTGAGTCGGGAGAGAAATCATATCAGGAGCACTGTTGTTGGAAACCTTCATCCTTGATTCTGTCTTGTTATGAGGGTACTGCAAAGGTTAAATTTTTGAATCAAGGAGATTTTCTTCAATGTTGATATTGAACTCTTTATCCTCTGCCAATGATGTGGTCTTTTTATCTTTAATAATGTATTGGAACTGTCCTTCAAAGGAATTCATGTAAAGGAGACAAATTGATGATGTTGTAGGACGGTAATATGTTGGAATTTGATTGTACAACCTATCAAATCTGGAAATGAATTCCATCACCATTTCCCTCTCCTTTTTCTTTATTTGATTGAATTGAGTCCCAAGTTTCCCACCATATTCTTTTCTCAACCATATGCTCTTGAATAAGGTGGAAAAAGCATCATCGGATGTGATATGATTATCAGGGACTACTTTGAAGAAATCAAGGGCTTCTTCAGTCAATAATGAAGCGAAAATTCTCATGGCCACATCTTCATGATCAATACCTACATTGTACATATCCTGGCCCATGACATAAATGTGGTCTTCGGAAGTTATCACATTGTTTCTTGGGAACTTTGGCAACCTCTTGTTGACTTATGTTGTCATTGTGTTAGTGTAACCTTGGATGTTAGCCATGTTAAGAGGTTTGTAGAGGTCTCTTGCCCAAGGGAAATCCATTAGAACAAGAGGAAGGGAATTATGGAAAATAGTTTAGGCAACAAGATACTTGAGAGGAGGCCTTATTTAGTAAACTTTATAAGGATTGAACCTCCCAAGGAGAAAAGGTTTGGGGAAAGAACAATTTTGGGAAGGTGGAGTCGCCAGATGAGTTTCAAAATGAACTCATGAAGAAAGGTGGAAATAGAATGTCCCTTATGTGGAGTTTCTAGGCAAGCTAAGGGAAATGATTTGGGATAGCTTACCAAAGTGTCGTTAGAGTACGAAGAAGATTCAAAATCTTCCTCAACATCGACGCCAAAATTTTATAGTGCAAGTTGTAGGTTATGCAAAGCCCGAACCAACCACAAAGCAAGTTCTACAACTTGGGAATCCTACACCCAATGTCACCTTCATGTAGGTCCTGCACTTCAAGGGTGACTAGGTCACTCTAGGGAGGCAATCCCGGTGACCCTAGGGGGATTGAGGTGGATATGGAGAGAAATGGAAGTGAATCCCCTAGAGGTCAAGTCTAAGTGGAGTGAAAGGTGTGAAGATATGCCTTGTAATTCAAGTGATTTCCCCCCCAAGGGTATCATGGATGATTTTAGGGGCTAAATTTCGCTCATGGGCTAATTTTCCTTGGTTTTTCAAAAAATGAGATTCGCTATTTTAAAAATAATTCGCCCAAATTCTATAGGATACAATTATTTTACCTTAAGAATTGCCAAAAATTTATAAAAACTATATAAAATCCTTAGAAATTTGAATATTTTTACAAAACTATCGCCAAACATTTATAGTTTCCATATGAAGGATTAGTAATATTCGCCAAGGTTTCTACATTTTAAAATAAATTTCCATCCTTAAAATCATCCCTAAAAGGTATAGTATTTTGCTGAATGATTGTACATGCCTGAGACATAAGAAAATCTGACTTGCAATGATATATGTTAGTATGGATAAACAAATTAAGCTTGTTTTCCCTAGTTTTCAGCAATATATGACAATATATATCTGAAAGTAAGACATTCAAATCAACATGTAAAGCAAAAGATCAATCGACAATATTATGAATGAGTATGGCAATCAAGTATGATTGAAAAATGACACTTTAAGGTTGAATAAAGCAAACTATTATAACATGTATTTTCTGCAGAAAATTGCAGCCTTATGGATGTATCATTCAATGGCATGCAACATCAAAATTAACCATGCAAAAGTTCCAAGATGTATCCCAAAAGATGCACCCTAGTTAGTAGACTAGGTGAGTGAAGTTAGAGAGCTAGTCTAGGGTTATTTTAGGAGTTAAGAGAGTGTTAGTAGCTAGGGTTATGCAAACTTAATGCCTATAGGTCAAAGTTTATAACAACAATTAAATTAGTCGGAGAGAGGGGATGCCCTAGTAGGGGAAGACTCCTCTCTATGAGGAAAAACAACTTCAAGCAAGAAACCTTTCAAAATATCAAAAATTGTGTTTCCCAAGGCAATGCTTTTATATCTCCAATGCAAAAAATATATGACTAGTTCCTTTAAAATTGGGTTAATGGAGTCAAATAGAAGAAATAGCTAGAGAAGCTACCTCCTTGGGGGTGTAATCCCTTTTACTTCCCAAGGAAAGTTTCTCTAGATAGGGTTTAATATAAGAGGGTGTATGCCCTTATACTTGTCTTAGAAAACCCTTGTTTAACCAATGAGATGAAGCATAAAATGATGAATATTATGGTGGGGGTGTATGCCCTTATACTTCCTACCTACCTCCTAGCACAACAATCATTGAATTGGAAAGAATAATAGCATAAGAGTAAAAGACCATACCAAATTCAAGAAACATGCTAAGATAATCCACCATAAAAGCTAGAAAACATCCATCCAAGGCTAGCACCTCACTCCTCCATCAACCATTCATCAATATAGCCATAAAAAAGTGCACAAAAGGAAAATAGAGACAAGTGTAGTGAAAATTTCATACCAATACTTCTCACAATGAGGGAGAGTTATGTTAAAATGAGATCTTATGATCTCTTATTTATAAAAAATTTCACCAAGATGAATTGTCCAAAAATTAAAGGGTAAACCATAATATTAGGGGACAAGAACCCTAATATTTCTCCCTTAACAAATTAATACTAAGCAACTCATTTAAAATTTCACTTTTTGCACAAATAAAACCCTAATTCACATGGGTGTCGCCCCTTTAGGGGACGTTTTGGCACTAGGAGAAGGTCATTGCTGATGTAGGAGGGTAGTAAGGCTTCCCAAAGCCATGTGTCAAGCATCCAAATGTATTCCTTCATGTTCAAAGCCTCAAGCCACAAAAAAATTCCAAGTACCAAAGCATATCATCTCACCACCATGCCTTAGCCCCCCAAACACAACGTCAAGCTCAAAAAGGAGGATGTTTTTCCCCTCCTAGGAAAATTGTTTGGAAAGTGAGGGTTGAGCTATGTCATCCAAGTCATCATCAAGGCCTTCTAATTCCAATCTTTCTCATCTAGCATACGGGCCCATGACATCCAACCTGTGGGCTTGTAGCCCCATGGAAGCCTAAGTTAGGCTTGTTCTCCCAAAACTATCCATCAACTAGGTCTTGGAAAGAAAAATGAGCATGCCCTTGAAGGATCTCAAGTCATAACATCATGATAAGTGAATCTGATCAATAAATAAGCCATATAATCATGTGCATCAAATATCACTATATCAAACAATTAGTTTCTCAAAGACACTATGCGACTTGTCAAGCTTGAATATGAGAGGGTTGACAGGGTGTCTTATTGGGTAGATCTTTCCCTAGGTCAAGGAGAGTTTCCAAGATATCCCTCTCTAAGCCATTTAAAGTGGATGAAGTGGTTGGGGTTAAGACTCAATGGGCATAGGGCTCATGACATACAAGGGGTCGTAGTGTCTCATTCATGGGTGCCTTTGTAGAGGGTCTGTGGTACCTTCATCCGCAATGCACTTTTTCCAAGCCCATCAATTGCCTTTTATCTTTCTTTCTTTATTTTCTTTCAATATAGCATAAGGAGAAATTTAAGGTCACTACCCTGATGTGGTGACCAGGTGATGGAAATGTCACCCACAAACACCTAGTGGAATTGAGAAGGTTGGCTTGTGATGATACCCCCTTTCTATCGGTCATGCAACTGAGATCCATTACCCTAGTTTGGTGACTAGATGATGGCAGTATCATACCACTAGATATTCATGGACATGATAGGTCGGCTTGTGATGAGATCTCCTATCCTTCAACTAACCTTTTAAGAATTTTTTATCATATCATGGGTCCCATTTACTTAAAGATAAGTGTTTCATTACTTTCTTGGGTGATCCATGGGTGAAGCATCTCGAAGGTTGTTATCAGGTTAATTGTTAAGTGCAGACACAAATCAATCCCCCTAGATCCACCTAGATCTAGAACAAAACAAGATAGAACATGGTGCTTTCCCTAGGCTCTAATCATCGAATTTACTACCGAACAAAAGACGAGAGACATACCTTTAAGTGTCTCTTCCTTATGTCTTTGTTGTTCCTGTTTTGTTCCGGTTCTCTTGTGATATTGATCCTACAATGAGACACAAACCAACCAAAGTGAAAGTAGTAGAAGTATATTCAATGACAACCTATGCATATGATCAAGGAATTATGCAATAAAATAAAGATAATTCTATGGGAAAGAAGCATGCCACTGTATTATATTAAATAACAGGAAGAGAGATTACAACCGGATGCCTTGATGTCTTAAGGTTCCTTCCAACAGTTCCTTGCTTCTCACACACTTCTTTCTCCAAGGATTCTGAGACCATGGATCTGATATCTACTCACAATCTATCTTGACAAAGCAAAGCTCAAAGCCAACATACCAAGCTAACAATCTCAAGCCAAATTTCTCAAGCTCAATCCAACTAACTTTCTCCATGAAAGTTCCTCTCCTTTTATAAGCTGAAGAGGATAAGGTGAGGAGGTTAGGGTGATCCCACTAAATCACGAAAGCGAGTAAGATCCAAACCATTCAGAGGCCACCTCACTATAGAAGCTTCTCCTTCTAGAAGCATTGATAAGATGCTCATTTTTTCCTACGTACGAAGGTCGTTGCAGCCTAGATATAGAGCAACCTATGGAAACTCCGCAGCCTAGATATAGTGCAATGCACAAAAATCATGCATTTCCGCACCTTGCATCTAAAGCAGCCTGCAGAAATCCTCCAAAATAGGGTTTTTACAGAGGAAAACACAACTTCTTCTCTTAGGAAAAGTTCTTTTCCCTTCTTTCTTTAGGAATTCAGGCCACTGACCCCTCTAAAGGAAACATATAGGTTTACATCATTAATGGTCATAAGGGCAATGAAAATAATGTGTAACAGAGAGCCCCCCAAAGTATGAAGTTAGAACAAAGTGATAGCTGAAATACTTTGTCGAGTGTGTGTAGGGAACAAGGAACAGTCGGTCGGAAACCTGCTGACAAACAAGGAAATACAGTATAATAATATATCATCACTGAGGTAGGAATTTCCATACTCAGAATACAAATGACTCAAAGAATAAATTCAGACATGCAAAGATCCATGTCAAGTAATACAAGTCATGACACCAAACATACACCGTGGATCCATGCCATTATGACTCAAATCTTAACATAGCCACCAAAAATACACTATGGATCTATGTGTTAAAGACTCAAATCTGAACATAGGCACGAGACATACAATGTGGATCTATGCAACAGTACAAACTGAATACACTCCAATGCAACCTGAATCTGTCAGAAAATATCCAGGGTCTTCATCTCGACCACTCTATAGTACGAATCTAGCCACGTGATTACAGGTGCTGAAGTCAAACATGGTAGAAACCACCTGATTACCATTCATTAGTGTATACCATTCACAAGTGCGAGGGAAATCACCATTAATGTCAATGACTCCCAAGGTACTCTAGTACAATCCAACGAATGTGAATTAATGAGTTGAGGTCGAACACTCGGTGGAACCTTCCGATTAGGGATCAATAATGAAAAACCACTGTCGAAAGCGAGGAAACCTTCCATTGAGGCATGAAAGTTCCAAGGTACCAATTAGTTTCTAAGTCTAATTCCCAAATAATGAGTTGAAGTCGACAGGAAAAGACTTGTCACAGGAGGGCCTTAATGTATCCCACATCAATAACATGAAATGGGTAACAAGATTTGAAGTAGATCAGAGTAACAAGTGATTTAGGACTGAATCAGGGATGGTCAACACAATAAAAGTCTTAAGAACTATAGAAATGGTCGACGCAATAGAAGGATTTCTGGGTTGAACTTCTCTTTGAACATATTGATGACACGACAATTGTCTTGGAAACACTGACTCAACACCAGGGATCAAAGATCAATTTGTAATCTTATAAAGGAGTATGACCAAGAGACGAGAGGATTTTCCATCCTAGACACAAAGTGAGTGAAAGAGTATCACTTTCAAAGGTGACTCTTCCATGGAATATAGGTTTAGACACATTTCTTTCCCAATTTTTCCCCCACCATTTCTGGCGAGTACCTCTTTATTTTTACACAAGCTTGAGGAGGATAACATATGCTTTAGATGTAAGCTCATCCTTCGGATGAGTTCCTTAGAGTATGTTTAACGAACCCTAAGAAGGAGTGGTTCGGTCCCGTACGGGTCTTTCGATGTTTGTTTAAAGAGTCCAAAGAAAGAAAACTCATGGGTTTTTCATGTTTAGAGAGTCTGAAAAAACACTTAAAGAGAACTCTCTCAGTTCCTTTTTCATAAAGTAGTCTGATGAGACTGAAAAAGAGATAAACTATCATTCAAAAAACGTTTTCTTCAAATACTTTAACGAGCATGAAAAGAACAAGGTCGCTCAACAATCTTTTCATGTTTAGAGAGTCTAAAAAGAGATTAAAGAGAACTCCACTGGGTTCCTTTTTCATATAACCTTTATGAGTCTGAAAAAGTGATAAAATTATACTTGGTTACATTCTCATTGATTTATGAGCATGAGAAAGAACAAAGACTAAGCTTGGTAACTTATTCTCATGTATTTACGAGCATGAGAAAGAACAGAGACTAAGCTTGGGATTGTTTTCATTTTTATGCAAGCTTTAAAACAAAACAAAATTGTGCTTGGGATAGATTTTATTTTTTAACAAGCTTAAAGATAAAAAAAAACTATGCTTAGACCTGGCTTCATTTTTACACAAGCTTAAACTAGAGGAAACTATGCTTGAGGTAGGTGGTTTCATTTTTACACAAGCTTTAACAATAGAAAACTATGCTTGTGACTTCCCAACGCATGGTTGGTACTTTTAGCCCCCCAGCTTAAGAAGCTAGTGTCTTAGCTTCAGCATGAAGTCTAGAGGCTGGAAGCATTGCCCCTCAAGATTCATTTCATCCAACTACAAAGGAAGATGAAATGAAGCTTCAAATACTAGACGAAGGACTTGACTCAAACGAAGATGGGGAACACTCTGTTTCATTTTTTAACAAGCTTGACACAGAAACAAGAACTATGCTCAACAATCTAGGTTCAGTCCCCAAACCTCTGTTTCATTTGTTAACGAGCTTGAAATAGAAACATGAACTATGCTCGTGACCTCTGTTTCATTTTTTAACAAGGTTTCCACAATGACGCAAAACTATCCTCATAACCAGTTTCATTTTTTAACGAGCTTGAAATTAGAAAATCATGCCCAAAGATGGTTTCATTTTTTAATGAGCTTGAAATCAAAAAACCACTCTCATGGCTGGTTTCATTTTTTAATGAGCTTGAAATCAGAAAACCATGCTCAACAGACTCTTCTTGATCATGGCTTCCAAGAGGACAATGCTCCAGAAGGACACCATGTCAAGGGACAAAACTTAGTAATGGCTTCCAAGAGATATTCAATTGATGGAAGAAACAGACTCTGAAAGGACACCATGTCGAGGGTCGTGACAGGGGTAAGGAGATCAAGCTCTAAAAACCCTATCGAAGAGATCACCATGTCAACTACTGGACCCAGGTTATCATAAGTTGAAGTCGTAGGAGGCAATGCCACATAATTAACATGTGGAGGGGGCGATACCATTTGCATATAAGAACCATTTAGGGAGGTAATCTAGTTAGGACCAATGAATGAAAGTTGATCAATAGTCACAATTCTTCCATCGTGAGGAAAAGATATCACACTAAAAAGAGTGGACACAATAGCTTTCATGGAATAGATATAATCCTGCCCAAGGAGTAAAGAGAAATCCAAGGGGTCTTGGACTACCATGACATCAATAAAGACAATTTTACCTCCCAAAGTTATAGGAAACTGAGGAAGGGTTCCTAAAGGTTGATTGGTTCTTCTTTTAAAAGCTAATAGATTTTACGTAATCGGCGCAAGCTGAGGACAACCCAAAGCTTGCCAAGCAATAGAGGACAAAACACTAATGAATGCACCTTCATCTATTAACATCTGAGGAACGTCCTAACCACAAGCCTGTACTGTAATATGGAAAGAAATGTGAGAGGGAAGACGAGGTCCAGTTAGCACACCCCAATTAAAAATGATGGTCTCATTACTTGGAGGAGGTTCCACGAGAGAAGGAGGAATGTTTCTCGACACGATAGAGTCTGTATCAACGAGAAAAACATGGGAAGTATCAGGTTTAATCTCGAGCGAGAGAGTAGGATCGACTGATGACGAGATTAGATCGACCACTTGGGTTTCATTCTCCAAGGAGATAATGGGGTCAACAGGTGGAAATAGATCGACCACTTTAGTTTCACTCTCTAATGGGAGAGTGGGATCGACCGAGGAGGAAATTGGATCGACCACTTTGGTTTCACTCTCTAATGGGAGAGTGGGATCGACTGATGACAAGATCGGATTGACCACTTGGTCAATTGGTTCGACTAAGGACATGACTAGGTTGACTACATGATCAATCAGATTGACTGATGAAGGGACTAGATCGAGTAAGCTTGCGATAAGCAGCTAGAAGTTGAGGCTGTGAAACATTGATGTCTTCCAGTAATTTTGAGGCTTCGTCCATACAAGGGAAAAGGTGAGTTATATGACTCCCTTTGCATAACATGCACGGGAACTTGACTCTACTTTTCTTTTTCCCAATTGTATCATGACTAGTTGACGGGATGTCATCAACATGTTGTTTAGAGGCCGATGACATGGGTTGGCGAGGGTGTGTAGACCATGCTTCTATAACCTTGGATAGGCCATGGAAATCCTTAAGAAGATTGCTACACTTACAAAGCCTGCAAGGGTACTTGGGCTTACGGGTTGTTTGGGTGACCTTGACATCATCAACACTCCTAGCATGATTAACAGTAACTCGTTTCTTTCCAACATGCTTAGCAGTGGTTGGAGGTGTAGATCCTTGATTATTTTTCTTCTTCTTATTCTTCCTTTTCTTCTTCTTCTTATCCACCGGGTTACTAGCTTCAGAGCTTTCAGTCGGCGAAGAAGACGAAATGGAATAAGACCTTGCAAGTGAAAAGGCAAAGAATATCTTACTGGTAAAGACGGTGAAGGATCAACACGAGGTTGATGTTCTTGGGGGAAAGTGCTTACAAATGAAGTTCTAACTACATTCGAGACTACCTGAGTGGAAAACAACCATATCGGTAATCCAATTGTGAGACTTGGAAGGCTCAAAGTAGCGATGTGAGGAGGACCAATGTTTCCGTAGAAAGGAAAAACAAAAGGTTCCCCTGGAGCAAAGGTTCCTTCATTGGTCATTTCAGGAACTGACACCATTAAAAACAAAAATCCAACCTAGAGTCCACTAGGGAAAACAAACATCACACGCTAAAAATCTAGTAAGCAAGAAAGCAAACAAAACCTTCTCACAATGAGCACACTAGTTGGTGATGAAATCCAATGTTGCGGGAACAAAGTAAGAAAGGGTTGAGATAGAGCGGGTGGAAAAGTTACATTGATGACCTGCTTAATGGACTTACACCCTGGTGAAAGCTCCCACACATAATTGTGGGTATACCCTCCAAGGAGTCCAAGTGAGTTTGGCCAACGTCGATTCCAGGTACCTTGAAGACTTGCCCCTCCACAGTCACCTCATGTAAAGACCCTAAAGAGATAGGCCACTAAGGTTACCAATTACTACAGTGATGCCTGGGGAAACAGTCGACAGCCCGATCCATGTGCAAAGGTAGGGTATCTAGCCCTAAATCAACTCAAAAGGCTTCCACTCATCATTGTGGGTATACCTTTCAAGCGACCCCCATAATACACGCAATCTCTACACCAAGACCAGCAAAGTAGGGTGAGTAACTCTACTAGTCTTAATGCGACCTCATGATTGAACCTTGTGTGAGAAGGGCTTCCCAGGACAAAATGTAGCAAGTGGATTTCACCACTCCCTAACGCAAGATTATATGTTTGTTTGCAGCTTTGGAAAGTTATCTTTCACACCTATTCCAAAGCCCTACAACTAATATAATGTAGGTTTGCTACCATAAAATATAAAAATGTCTAATTAATTTTTATAAGCGCTTTTATTTTTAAGGTTTTTTTTACTCAAAAGGAAGATGGCATGGACAATATGGTGTTTTGACCGACTCAAAATTTATGCAAAGAGATGAAGATGCAATCTTTTCATTTCGATGAAAGCTATGCTACGAGAAGGAGAAAACACTTATCATTCCCAAATGTACAATGTCCCAAAATATATTAAACTCATCAATATCAATATCCTCAAGAAATGATCAAAATGGATTGTACACCAATACGAGATTCATGCGCCCCCCACCATGACCATGAGGGGGAAAAGTTTTCAGAATTTAAGACCACAAATCATGTAATTTCACTACAAATGCAAGGATTCCCCCAATCTAATATAAAGCAAGAAATTAAAACTTTTTGTTCCAAATATAGCTAAAAGCAATAGCAAATAGATATGAAACAAAGAAACCCAAACAATTTTCTCTTTTAACACGAATTATTCAATAAAAGAAAAATAAATTATTTCACCAAAGAACTCTAAATAAAAACAATACTTTGTAACTGAAAGACACTCAAAGCAAGAGACCAAATCTTTAAAAAAAAAACAAAAGAAAAGCAAAGATGGAGAAATGTAGTTTCAAAGTTGTCAAGGAGACTGTAAATAAATCATAATCAAACCCAAAAATTCACCCCAAAACCAAATCCAAGGTTTGGGTAAGGAAAAAACAATCAAAAATAAAAAATTTCACAATTTTCGCAGGCTGTAAACTAACAGAGTGTGGAAATCCCTGATCTCCGCAGGCTAGATATGGGTAGGGTGTGGAGTTTACACACTGGTCTAAACAGGTAGGGTGCGAAAATCCTAAGTCTCCGCACTATCCCTCAAAGAAGGGTGCGTAAATCAAACAAAAAAGGAAAAAAATGAAAATTAAGAAGGTTTTCCAGTGAAGTTCAACTGTCAAAGAGTCAAGTTGGATCTTCTAGTGACTTAGAAAAAGTAGAACCCAGGCAATCAAAGCAAGAAATCAAGAGAAACTAGGGAAACAATCCATTCCCCGGTGGAGTCGCCAATTTTGTTATCGGGTTAATTGTTAAGTGTGGACACAAATCAATCCCCCTAAATCCACCTAGATCTAGAACAAAACAAGACAGAACATGGCACTTTCCATAGGCTCTAATCATCAAATTTACTACCGAACAAAAGATGAGAGACATACCTTTAAGTATCGCTTCCTTATGTCTTTGTTGTTCCTATTTCACTATGGTGCTCTTGTGATATTGATCTTGCAGTGAGACACAAACCAACCAAAGTGAAAGCAGTAGAAGTATATTCAATGACAACCTATGGATATGATCAAGGAATTATGCAATAAAATAAAGATAATTCTCTGGGAAATAAGCATGCCACTGTATTATATTAAATAATAGGAAGAGAGATTACAACTGGATGCCTTGATGTTGTAAGGTTCCTTCCAATAGTTCCTTTCTTCCCACACACTTCTTGCTCCAAGGATTCCGAGACCATGGATTTGATATCTACTCACAATCTATCTTAACAAAGCAAAGCTCAAAGCCAACATACCAAGCTAACAATCTCAAGCCAAATTTCTCAAGCTCAATCCAACTCACTTTCTCCATGAGAGTTCCTCTCCTTTTATAAGCTGAAGAGGATAAGGTGAGGAGGTTAGGGTGACCCCACTAAATCATGAAAATGAGTAAGATCCATACCATTCGAAGGCCAGCTCACTATTGAAGCTTCTCCTTCTAGAAGCATCAAGAAAATGCTCGTTTTGTCCCATGTACGAAGGCTGCCGCACCCTAGCTATAGAGAAACCTATGGAAACTCCGCATCCTAGCTATAGTGCAACCCACATAAATCATTCATATCCACACCCTGCATATAGAGAAGCCTGCAGAAATCCTCCAAAATAGGGTTTTTACAAAGGAAAACACAACTTCTCTCAGGAAAAGTTCTTTTCCCTTCTTTCTTCAGGAATTCAGGTCATTGACCCCTCTGAAGGAAACATATAGGTTTACATCATTAATGGTTATAGAGATGATGAAAATAATGTGTAACAAAGTCTTTTAGCCAACATCAACCCCTCTAAGCATTCAACCCCTTCTTCCCATAGAATGAGGGACAACCCCTTCTTGGGTCAATACACTTTAAAATCCCAAGAGATAAGGAAATGGAGGGGAATAATGATGGAAAGTGGTAAGTATGGTTAGGAATGGTACGATGGCTCATTAAGGGAGTTCCTAGTAGCAAACCCATCCCCAAGGAAGAACACTTACTAGGGCACAATGTAAACCACCAAGGTGAAGCAGGGAAAAAGGCATAATTTCCGAGCATATATCATGAAATCTAAATTAATCTAAGATACACCATAATCAAATGGATTAGATATTGAAATGATTCTCACCATAATACTGACTTGTACCTCATGGATCAAGGCCCACTTCCTTCTGAAATCCAACTGGTGTGGTGCATGCCATCTACAAACCTGTGACCATCTATGGTGGTGAGTGGTTTTTCCATCTATGCAAAAGGGTATTTCTAGTCATGTAGTCTCTCGACACTCCATATATGCAATCTGAGGTCCTTGAGACATAATCTCCTTAGTTATCCACAAGATGGGGATAACAGGAAGGAAAGGAAATTGAGTTAAGAGGTATCACAGGGAAACCAAGTAAGCTGATAAGCTCTAATGGCATGAATCATTTATTGAAAAATGGGCATCAGGGTGTAATTGTACAACTATGCTCACTAGATTTTCAAACATCTAAGACATTTGTTCCCCTAGATCTCCAAGGGATCATTGATAATCATTCCAAAGTATTTGAATATATTCCTAGAGGTCTTCCACCCACTTGCAATCATGATCTTGCTATTCAATTAAGTCCTGGTAGTGTTCCTCATAATATCATGCCTTACAGATACCCTTATGCCTATAAGAGTGAAATTGAGTGTATGGTTGAAGAAATGTTAGAGGCTGGCATTATTATACCTAGCCAAACTTTTTACCCTGCACTGGTGGTAATGGTACTCAAGAAAGAGGGATCATGGCGTATCTGTCCAGATTATAGAGAGCTCAACAAGATCACCATTAAAGATAAGTTTCCCATTACTGTAATTAATGAAATGTTATGTGAACTACATGGAGCAATCTACTTCACAAAGTTGGATCTTTGTTTAGGGTATCATCAGATTAGAATGAAGGAAGCAGATATCCCAAAAAAAACATTCCGAACTCATGAAGGCCATTATGAATTTTTGGTCATGCCTTTTGGCCTTACTAATGCACCTTCCACGTTCCAAGGGTTGATGAATTCCATTTTCAAGAACTTCCTTCAAAATTTTGTGTTAGTATTTTTTGATGATATACTAATCTATAGCAAGTCTTGGGAGGATCATGCTCGACATGTTGACAGGGTGTTATAGCTACTAAAGGAGTAACAACTATATACCAAACCATCCAAATGTTTCTTTGGGGTGAAGGAGGTAGAGTATTTGGGTCATATTGTATCTCATGAAGGTGTCAAAGTAGACCCTAACAAGATTAAGGCCATTATGTAATGGTCGATTCCCAAAACATTGAAGAATCTTAGAGGAATTTTTGGTTTGACAGGTTACTACCGCAAGTTTGTTCGGAACTATGGAAAAATAACAACACCTTTAATGAAATTAACTAAGAAAGATGCATCTTCATGGAATCCAAAGGTAACTCAATATTTTGAACAACTTAAAGAGGTGATGTACAAGGATCTTGTCTTGATCACACCAGACCTCAAAAAAACCTTTATTATGGAATGTGGTGCCTTAGGAAATGACATTGGTGTTGTTCTAATGCAAGAAGGAAGGCCCCTTGCTTTTGAAAGTCAGCCACTCAAGGGAAAGGACTTACACAAACCCATTTATGAGAAGGAGATGATGTAAATACTACATGCATTGAAGCAATGACACCCTTACCTAATAGGTAGTCACTTCAAGGTCAAAATAGATCATGACAGTCTTAAATACTTCTTGGAACAATGACTATCTTGAAAAGAACAACAAAAATGGGTGACCAAGATGTTGGGTTATGATTTTGAAATCATCTACAAAAAAGGGAAGAAAAATGTTGTGGCATATGCACTCTCAATAAAGGATGAAGATGTTGATTCCTTTCTCTGTGCTATCTCGATCATCCAACCTGATTGGATAACAAAAGCAACGAATGAATGGAATAATGACAAAAAATTGTGGACTGTCACTCAAAAGTTGCAGGATTCTAGTGCATTAGATACATTTACATGGAAAAATGATTCTATGGTAGAAAGATCACATATATTTATGTAAGAACTCCCAACTCAAACAAAAGGTACTCTTGGAATTGCACACCTCTCTGGTAGGAGGGCACTCAGGATTTTTGAAAACTTATCACAGGGTTAAGAAGAGATTTTTTGGGATGGCCTTAAAAATGATGTTCAAAGGTTTGTGGAAAAATGTTTGGTTTGCCAACAAAAAAAGGTGGAAACAATTAAGAACCCATGTCATTTACAACCATTATCCATCCCAAGTCAGCGTTGAGAGGAGGTTTCCATGGATTTTATCACAAGGTTACCGAAGTTTGAAGTAAAGAGTGTCATAATGGTGATTATTGATAGATTGACCAAGTACACACACTTTTGTGCACTCTCTCATCCTTTTAAAGATAGTACAATTTCCACCTCATTCATGGAGACCATTAAAAAGCTACATGGAAGCCCAAATACTATTCTAAGTGACAAAGATCCCATCTTCATTGGAAATGTTTAGATAGAATTATTTTCTTGTTTGGGTACTCAATTGGCTCATAGCTCATCTTATCATCTTCAATCTAATGGAAAAAATGAGATAGTGAACAAATGTTTAGAAGGCTACCTTCGTTTCTTTGTCTCTAATAAACAAACACAATGGTTCAAGTGGTTACCCTTGGTGGAATGGTGGTATAACACTTCCTTTCATACTGCAAGAAAAATGACACCATTTATGGTGCTCTATGAATATCACCTACCGTCCATCACTTCTTCTCTAAGAGAAAGATCTAAGGTTCAAGTAGTGGAATATCACATCGAGCATCAACTACAAGTTCTCCAACTCTTAAAGGAAAACCTAACCATGGCACAGAATCACATGAAACAAGCATATCAACGTCGTAGTGAAATAAGTTTTTAAGTAGGGGATTGGATATTTTTAAGACTACAACCATACAAACAGATGTCTCTCAAGCAAGCTAAGAAGGATAATAAATTATCACCAAATTACTATTTTCCTTATAAGGTGTTGCAAAATATTGGTACTATGTCATACAAATTGGTGTTGCCTAGATCTTCACGAGTACACCTAGTTTTCCATGTGTCATGCTTAAAGAATGTTATAGGTGAAAAGATCCTAGTTCAAACTATATTGCCAAAAATTGGCAAGGAAGAAAAAATCATATTGGAGCCTTAAGCTATCACTGACACAAGAATTCACCAGTTGAGGAATAGATCCATTTCAAATATCTCATTAAGTGGAAGAAACTACCTGCTGAAGAGTCCACTTGGAAAGATGATTCTTTTATAGAGAAGCATCCAAAATTACTTAAGCATTGTGGGAAACACTTGTTTGAAGGGGAGGGGCATGTTAAGCCTTAAACAGTTGCACATTACCCATTAATTGGGGCATATTACATTAATATTGTTATTTTATTTATGTCGGCTTGGGTACATTTGTTGTAATTGTACCTTCTAGTCTCCTATATATACCAAGGAGTCCTTTTCATTTGGAATCATCTTGTATTTGTGAGTTTATGTGGTGTATAATGATTTTTTCCCCTCGAAGAGGATATTTTTCAAGAATTCTCTCTTTGTCAAGGTGTGGAGTACTTATTCTAACGTTTTAATGCTATTTGGATATTTGTTTCCTAACATTAATGGACGTGACTTTTCCATTTTTGTATTTTCATTAATTATCAATTATTTATATTTATGTTCATACATTATATTATAAATAATATTAGTTGTATATTATATTAATAATATTATTTAATAATTAATAAATTTATCATTAATTATTAATCTCGAAGAATGTTTTCTTGATGTTGTCCAAACATCAACACTCCCTCTCAACAAGGGATATATTCTACATCATGCCAAGCTTATCTCTGAAGTATATATACTTCGCCCTAGACTCGTGATACCCATCTGTCAGTCCTAGGAGACGTGTCTCTCCCACTTGAATTGAGGGGAAACTCCCTCTATATCTCTCCCTATTATCTAGGGAGGTATATTTCCACGATGTCTTCATCTAGTAGTCCACTGACTACTCTACAATCAGCTAGTAGCACACAACTACTACAATGCCATCAGTAGCTAGAATCATCTGTCACAGTCTCTACGATCAAATAGTAGCACACAACTACTCTCAACTGATCTGGTAGTCTATGTGGCAATCAACTAGTAGCACACAACTACTACAATACCATCCAATATGACTGCACCAATCCATAGTAGTACATAACTAATTTTTGGTGATACATAATCATCGCTAGTGGTATAGAACCACTTTTAGTAGCACACAACTATTGTCCCATGACACACAGTTGTTTGTGCTATTTTCGTCAACGTGTGAGCAAAAAGTGAGCACTTACATGCCTAGTTGGGCTCTGCTAGTCATGACAGCTGTATGTAAAGAGGTTAGAAAGAAAACAATAGAAATATTAACAAGAATTAAACAAAAGATAAAAGAAAACATGGGCATAATAACAAAAATGAAAAACAAAAGAAAATGGACCAATATCACCAATGTATTGCTTGATTTGATTGATGAAATCCAAAGATACACAAAGGAGAAAGAGGACTTGGGTCCCTTCCCTCTCCAATGGAAGGCTCTTGAGGCCCTCAACTGATTGCTCTCCTTATGATGAAGGTGAAAATGTGAAATGAAAGAACTCAAGCTTATCCACTCTAGTGAGAGATGGAAAGGCTATGAAATGGTGTTGATTGTGTTAATTACCAAAGAGTGAGTCTCTGATAATCTCAACAACATAACTCTACAATGAATTCCTTGAAGAAATGATGGTCATCCATGGCTTTTTATAGCCCAGCTTTGAGCTATTGTGCAACCCCCTTTGAATGTGAAAAGGGGCTCTTTAGGGCACCCTTAGGTCTTTGACCAGCCTCCCCCCGTAGATTGAGCTCGGATTTGATGTCAAATCGA
>JZKD02S1337010.1:595501-607780 GCA_000966675.3 Picea glauca | reverse complement strand
TGTTATTTATAATTTCAAATTAGGTATGGGGAAATTGAGAGTGATGTGAAGGGGGGTGGGGGGAATAATTAGAGCTTCCACCTTCATGTGGTTGCCCTTGTTTGGTAGAGAATGACTTATTCTTGAAACCAAGAGGCGCTCTGTGCGGCGGTGCCCAAACATGTACTACTTGACCCCATTAAGGCGTTATAGTAAGTGGTTTAGGATTAGGATTAGACAACTTGTGGCTTAGTTCATAATTGGATCTTAAAGTAGTGCTTAAAAGAAAGAGAAATCAAATAATTTTAATATAACAATGTATGCACCTTGTCACCCATGTTGCTCTATGTAGATTCTCCTATAGGACCTCATAGGCATTTTTGTCTCCACTCTATTGATATCCTATCTACCTACACAAACAACCATAAGTAGAAAAGGGAAATATTTCATCAGAGGCATTAATATGTCCAGGGTAAGTTTCAGAGGCCTGCAAAGAGTTATCTTATAGGTTGAAAGTGAGTTTAGTAGGAAGGGAGTTTAGGTGATAGTGAGTTCAAGTATCACTTCATGAAACATATTCCCCAACATGACTCTAATGAAATTTGGGGTTGTAGAGGCATTTCATCAACCTATGTGGCCGCATTTCATCCCCATCATGCCGATCAGGAAGGATTTCCAGACTGAAATATTACTCACACACCCACTCTATATATCGATCTAGCTCGTGCTCATTTTGTTTTAATTTTCTTGGTCAAATTTTAAAGGAAAAAACTATTAAAAGACATTGTACTAGGGATAGAGAACATGATGGGCAACAATGACCTGTGAATGGGGCCAATGTTGAATTTTTTTCAAAATGTTTCTGTATGCACTGAAATTTGACATGGATAGATTGTTTGTATGCCTTGATGATATGGGAGCGTTTCCAGACTCAAACATCACTCACACACCCAAAAAAATCCAACCCGCTCCTTAGGCACAATTGTATGTACACCGTGAATCTCGTAATTCCTTACTCTTTTTGTGATGCAATTTACACATGAAGGATTCATTGTCACCATCAATCAATGCTCATATTATGATACACAACCACATTTGACCAAAGATAATGTATCACCTTTAGTGGATCATACATATATAGTCTATCCCTACTAGTTAGTTGGAAAAACCTCCTTCACAATTGAATTATGTGGTCACTTCCACCATTTTTTTAATATCAACTCCCATAAATAATGAGCTTTTGACTCATTTTCATGACTTAGGGAGATAGATTAAAACTGGAAATTTATCCTTAAGGAAAGTGGCTTTATAAAATTCCCATATTCTGAATATCTAGAATCCCAAGAATTGAAAGTGGCTTTATAAAATTCTTATGGAAAGTAGTCTTGTGTGAGAAATTGATCATCAACCATTTATTTTAGGGTAGTCATCAATTCATCCAACATTATAATCCTTTGATCACATACCCATTATTCCTTTTGCAACGAATTTCTTGGGACTACATCAACACAAGTTTGCATAGACACCTTTCCTTCCTTTGTTATAATTCCTTGAGATTGAAAAACCAATTTGTAATGATTAAAAAACTCCTTTCCAATGTTCCCTTGGTCAATGATTCTATTGTTTTTTTTATTTTGAGGGCCTTAATATGCTTCAAAATTTCCTTGGAAGTGAGAGATTTGAAAAATATCATCGTAGGCTTCTCACATGTCTTAAGCCAATGGAACCCAACTTTGAATATACCAATTGAACCAAAGCCATGGTGAATATTTTGACATAATTTGGCCAAATTACTCAAAGTGATGAATAAAGTTTAAACCTAGTAACTCTAACTCGTATAAACACAAAAATCAATTCCATAAGAAAAATATCTTACTCTCTAAACCATGGATTTGTGATATGGGTTAGTGATCCCCCAAAAATTCCATGATATTATCTTCATTGGAAACCTTAAAAAAAAAACTGCCACCTTGCTTTTCCCCTCAAAAAGTGTCAAACAGGATTTGAGGATTCACGATATGCATATGGGGTGAGAAATAATCAGTAAAATTCATGTTTATTGGCTTCTTACGAGAGTCACTACACATGTATGTTTGAAAATAAACCAAATTTTGGGGTGGATAACTCCCCCCACTCCCCTATTGAACAATGGGTTAGGAAGTGCTAGGTTGTTTCCCAGACACACCAAGGCTAGCAAGCTTCTCTTTGATCAAACCTAGGATGGATATGTAACTAATCTATTCTTCTACGACTAAGCAATGGATTCAAATTTTTTGTCCTAGTGGATATCCCCCTTTTTAACCACTTTCATCCATCCATTAATGTCTTTATGCAATCAATCAAGCAATCCCTCTTTTCAATCATTGTTTAATCAACACCATAAAAATATTTGCTTCCATAAAGCTAATTGTCGGGGTAACTAAAGCTAGTAGAATTTGAAAGAGGATCATCCAAACATAGCAATAGATCTTTCCAAATATATTTCTTGCAAAGATAACTTCCTTTCACCAAGCTTGTGTCCTACTAGTGATTGGTCTCCATAAAACCTTTTTCGTACACTTCAAAGAAGACATTGAAGATGAGTTTGAATCACCACTTGGGAGGCCATTGGAGGATTCTTAAAATTATATTTCAATTTATCACTAATGACTTTTGAAACACGTTTCAAATCCAAATCATACAAGTTTACAACTTTTTCCAATGCACACTTTTATTATCATCATCGTAGAAAATTTTCTATGTTTGATTCCTACTATATTGTTGCTTTCAAATATTCTATATAAGTAGATAAATTGGGTTATGGGGAATTGAGAGTGATGTGATGATGAAGGCACAAACTACTATCCTTATGAAATTCCAATCTTAGAATGCTCAAGAAGGAATGAAAAGGGAGATCAAATGATGGAGAAAACTTATATATACTAGGGGGAGTGTTATAACCCTAATTTGCACCATACATGCTTACCTAGCATCAAGCCATCTCAGATCCCTTCTTTGGAAAAGAACTGCTGAACAACTCTTTAAAAAACCTCTTTAATAAGGGCCCACATGCTCTACTCCATTACTACACGCGTGTACATAGTAGCTGACCTAAAACAGCCCGCGTGGACCGACAAAAGCATGAAAAAAAGGAAAGTTGTCGAAGGAACACACAGCTTTGGGTGAGTTAACAGAAACTCCCAGCCATGCATGGCCAAGGGTTCATCCAAATACCTAGCTTCTTCTAACCTATAAAAGAAGGGTTAGGGGTCCTATTTGGAGGAGGAGAAAAAGAGTAAAGAAACTCAGCCCAATTGCACATTCCCATTGTCCCAACCCTTAAGCCATCCTTGTGCAAGAAGAGATACAAAGAAAATAAGTTGGAGGACATTTGAAGAGGAGCCCAGGATCAGGATTCGCAGAGCAGTGGCCAGTCTCGACATTATAAGTTGATTCATTAAAGTTAATAATAAATAAATTCTTTTCCCCTCCCACTATATGAGTTCTTCATAGTTCAGTAAATATGTGTTTGAATCTCTAACCCATTAGTCTGTAGGTAAAACACAAGTGTAGCTTGTTGCTTGTTTTGTATGCAGGTCAGCCACGGGAGGAGAGATGCCAACAAGCTATCAAGCATGAAGAAGGATCGACATCAACCATCCGGAACAAGGTATGTTGGTCTAACCATGTATTTGCTGAAAAGAAATGGGGATTAAGTCTGGGATGAAAGTAGAAAGTAGTTTTCTTTTGGTCATATCTACATGCATACTATAACCATATTTGCTAGTCCATAGGGGGATTTCCCACCACAACAGAATTGGTGACCATACTGGGGATGTCTCTAGGGTTCCTGGGAGTATTTTTGGGTAGTTTTAAAAGACTTGTTTTCTTGCCTATTTTTTGAAGTTTCTGCAAATTCTGAGCTAGCAGAGAGTTTGGTTATCCATACTAGTTGTCTTTGTTATTTGCTTGACTGTTTTTTTTTCGATACCCACAGAGGTACATGCATCCTACATAAGGTTTCCAGGCATGTACCTACACCCTACTCTCTTACAACCCACGTGTAAATGCTAGCTAAAGAAGTAGTAGTAGCGTGTAGATTCCAGAAATTTTTTGAGGCAGCCATCCTCTTCCCTATTAGAATTAGTGATTCTCAGGGGTTTTATGGAATTCTTTCTAAGTCTTGGTTGTTCGCAGTATTGTCTCAGATTGGTTTGTTTTACGCTTTCTTTTCCTTACATTGTTTGCTTTTTCCTGTTAAAGACAGTGTCTAAACCTTCAAGGGATCCTGGTTCTCAATATCAGTGGTCTCTTCCTGGTTTGGATTGTTTGTTTTTAGTTGTTTCAGAGTTTTAGAGATACACGCGGCCGTTATAAGGCCAACACGCATGTACACGCCCTTTGGCTCTACACAACTCGCGTGCACACGCTTGCTGTTGGATTGTCAGTAGTGTACTTTTGCAGGATACTTTTTGTTGAGGGTAAGACAGTCATCCTTTCCCTTGACAAGAGTTAGACCTCTCAGGTTTTTGAATCTCTATCCTAGCAGTCAGTAGCTTAGGGTTGATCTTAGCCTTTAGATTGCTTTTTTCATTTAAAAGTTGTCATTAAAAAAAAAATCTTTAGGGTTTTTAGACAAGTGTGAGAGTCATTTTTTAAATTGCTAGTGTGTGATTTCTTGAAGTGATTCTTTGTGGTCTGTGATTAGGCCATAATTATTTTTCTTGGTTTTTTACTTGTTGGTATTTTTCCTTTTTGCTTTATCAACATTTAAATAAATAAAAAATCTCTTTCATTTTCTTGTGTGGTTGAAAAGTGTGATTTTGCATTAGTATCCAGGGAAAAATATTTGTTTTCTTAAGTTCTTGATAGTTTACTTAGATCGTAATTAGCTCATAGTCGAGTGAAATCCTTCTTTAAGTTTGCTGATTCAAAAGATCTTAGAAAAATAAAAACAATTTTTTTTTTTGAAAAGTTGTTGAAAATTTGCGTTAAGTGAAATTTTTGTTTCCATCTTTCTGTTCATTTTTTACTTTTGTCTTTCAAAACATCATCAGTTTCACTTTCATACCCCTTGACATAAGACAAGCCATAAAATTAACACTAAATCTAAAATTTATTAGACTTTTATGTTTGTAGGATTAACCAACTAGTTCAGAATTAGGGCCTTGGATTAGGTTGGAGACGAAACTCTTTAAGGCCATTAAAATCAAACATTGGAGTCTGAGTTAGGGAGTGTCCAAGTCTAGTATCTTGAAATTTATCCGGGACCGCCCTCTAACACAGGGGATAAACACGAGGTTGCGTGCAGAAAGGTAGCAAAGATAACCACTCCAAAGATGGACCAATCATAGTGGAGAACACATATAGAGGGCTTGTTTTGGGATTTCGTTGATTGCATTTGCCATGGGGCTTCGTGGGTCTTGAATCCATTTGAGGTCCTCAGTTGTCTTTCAGACCACTTTCTTTTGATATCCTTGATAGGTTTCGGGTTCGATACCCTGCTCATTGTGGTCTACCCGACTTTTGACCGTACCCGCCTGGTGACTGTTCGTGCACTGGCAACCTAGTTGCCTATCTTTTTTAGGGGCATACATAGGTGACTACATGGGTATACCCCGGTACCTAGGACAGAAATCAGGCCACCCTTTGTAGAGTATACCTAGAGGGTGATTTTATTTTCGATTTGCACTTGCACCAGTAAGTTACTCTAGTGTTGGTTGTTGTAACTGTTCTTCCAATTAATTTAGTGTTTTCTTGTATTATCTTCTAGGGACTTTTTTAGTGCGTGTTGTTTTTGAACGGTTAGACTACCCTAGTGTGTCTTTGATATTCTCACATAGTGGAGGATCATGAGCTTCGCCGGTCACGAAGGCTTCTTGGCCTGCCTCCAATTATATTGGAGCCACCCCCGCCACCACTAAGGCGAAAGCTAGACCAACAAGGGTCTTTTGAAGCGACCGGATCACAAGAAATTGTGCTCGACCAACATCCAGTGGAATCGACCATTTTATACCTTGGAGCGCAAGCTTTTGGTCTAGTTGAAATCTCCACCACTGATCTTTCGTCACCCATCATCGTATCGATTCATCATTACGTATACCAGACAATGTTGCACGTAGCAATGGAAACAAATGTTGTTACTCCTTTTTGGAATTCTTCAATTCCCACTACGGTTGTCACCACAGGAGATTTTCCACCTCCTAACCCATTGTCACCGGTCCAAGCCACCATGGTATCGACCGCCTCTACATCACATAGTGGTCCGATCCCATCTTTGGTGGAATCCACAACTCCTTTCACACCAAGTGCGACAGACCCTCCGTTCTCATATGGGATGCCTAGTTCAGGTACAATTCCTATACTTTCCTAGTCCACTTTACAGAATTTAGGTCTGGGGGCAGGGAGCTCTAACGCTCCTCTGCAAGGACACATGGGGGGCACTCCTGCTCCTTTTAATGCTTTCCCTTACGGGGGAGGTCATATACCTCCTTCGTCCCCTTCACTCAGTGGTTCGCATCAGTAAACCGTCGGGAAACCTGTACACCATAGTTTACTTGGAGCGGGGAGTCAAGGACCACCTTTGCATAATATGTCGGTAGGTTTGACACCATTTTCTTCGTTCGGTGCATTTGGTAACAATGCCTTCTCCTCAGATACTTTCCCAACTGGGGGCAATCTCGGTTTCAGACAATCTATTCCTATGCAGGGTACTATTCCTGCACAAGGGGCACACCCAGGAACTTCTTCCATAGCAGGGCCTTGGAATTCTTGGCAAGGATCCATTCCCTCATCCGAAATGTCGATCTGGGGTAATTCTTCCCATAATCAATGGAACCCTCGACAAAGCACTATGCTTATCCCCACGAGACCGACATGGAGTAATCCTTCCCAAATACCTTTGAATGTAATGCATGCCCAACCATCTATGTCCTATTTCGGAAATCCATCGATGATGTCTCCTCACATGTAAAATTCATATGTTGGCCATGGCCATGGTTTCCACCAAAATCTGGGCTAGCAGACGAAATTTTCCTGGCAACCTGGTGCCATTCAAACTACAGGCCCCTTTTTCCCAGGTTATCACCAACAACCCAAACTACCTTTCCTGGAAACCTTGCATTTCCTAGACTTGAAAATGTTGTTGAATGACCCTATATGTCACGATTTGCATTGACCTCCTATGCCGATGAAGTTGCCTTCATGCATCCCAAAGTTCGAAGCCAAGCCTAACGAATATCCAGGAGATCATGTGACTACCTTCCATCTTTGGTGCTCATCTAACTCGTTGAAAGATGATTCCATACAGTTGCGATTGTTTCAATGTACTCTCATTGGGAGTATCGCGAAATGGTACATTGAGCTCAACCGCTCAAGATACTCTTCCTTCGGTGAACTAGCGATGCCTTTCCTAAACCATTTCCAGTTGCTTGTGAGATACGACGCTGGCACTGAATTGCTGGTCAATTTCTCACAAACTAAAGCAGACCATATCTTTGATCACATTCAAGAATGGAGATGCAAAAATAGTTTAATTAAGGTACCAGTCCCACCATCATTCCTATTCAAGTGGTTTCTTAAGTCTTTGGTCCCACAGTTTTCCAAGGACATCCCAACGTCGGGAGTATTTTCCAAAGAATACACCATCATGAGAGCTCAACAGCTTGAGCTAATCTATTCTCAGTCCAGTTTATTATACGAGATCTTGACAGATGCACCACGCTCAATACTTGATAAAAATAGACAGAGAGTTGGACTGCATGCCGATGGTATTGTTGGTTCCACACAAACTAAGTCCGCTGAGAAACTAATGACTCAGTTGCAACAATTGTCTATACAACACACAACGGCCATCCAAACTACTGCTTTGGCTGCTCCCCCTACCAAAACGTCATATGTACACATAGTGCAATCGACTAATCCAAAGGCCACCCAACAGACTGAAGGAAAGATAAAACAATGAAAGAAGGGCAAGGGGGATAAAAAACCTACCAATAATGCTGGTGGGGACAACACTGAGAAATTAAAGGTGAGGTATCCATGCAAATTGTGTGTGGAAGACCACCCAACCCATCTATGTCCTCAGCTTGCAGATGCCCAAAAGTTTGTGGCGCAGCAACAACCCGTTGTGTTAACCAATCCTTTTCAACATGGGAAAAATCTAACTCAAGCCTCTGCAAGCACGAAAGGGGGCAGCCAATGACCCTCTCTGTCTTCAACCAACCCCACATCCGTGAATGTATATATGTTGAGGGGTGATGCTTTTATATTGACTAGAGCACATGATTATAGTAAACCAAGCACTTCTGAGAAGGGCAAAGAAGCTGAACTCCCATCTTTTCCTCTATACATTGAGAAGATATTGGTTGAAACAATGACACGCATCCCCAAAGGTGCATTTAAAAAAGCTTCTCACAACCCAAATGCAAGGACCACCCAGAACTATTTTGTGGTGGAAGATTTATCACAAACCCCTTGTGCATTGTCCTCTTTGGAGGTCCTCCAAAGTTGCCCTTCCCAGAGGAAAGCCTTGTTAACTGCTTTAGGATCTACGAAGACTTGTAATCCAAGTATAATCATGCTGGATACAACTGACTTAAAACCTCATCTGCCTTACCACGTAGCGTTTCAGATAGTAGTGGCTTATCCCATGAAAAATTTTACTCGAAATATCTTTTGCACGGTGGTCAATGAGGGAGCCTCGACATGTGCTATGTCATTGGCATGTTGGAAGGCCATTGGCCAACCCATTTTGTCTCCGTCACCTACTCTCCTCACTGCTTTCGAAGGTCATTCATTCCGACCACATGGTATCATTCCCTCTTTCCCCATGCAGTTAGGAGGGAAGACCATGTGTGTCGAGGTAGAGGTAGTCGATGTGCCCCTCGACTATAACCTCTTGTTAGGAAGGAGTTGGACTTATGCCATGCAAGCTATGGTTGTTATAGTTTTTCGAGTCTTTTTGTTTCCACACGAGGGTCGGATAGTGATTATCGATCAATTGTCTTTCTCCAGACCTGACAATTCATTAGGGGCATCCAAGGTCCCGATGATTGATAATCCTCGAACAGGTGTAGTCAACGTAGGGGTTGGTTTGTGCCCATCTTTGATGGGTACCTTCATTTACCCGCCCCCTCAAGGTGATATCAATTTTATATCCAATCACCATAAAGTTGATATTTTTCAAGTTTCGTCATTTCACATGACTTACTTTGACGATCCGTGGATACTTCCTTCCCCATCGGTCACGATGGATGGGGTAGAGCACCCGGGCATGTCCATGCCCTTGTCTGTAGCTAAAGTAGTGTACTCTTTAGTCCAGCAAGCTTCAGCCAACCCAGATCCAACTCCTACACAAGAGTTAGATCCACTTCTAGAGCTTATTTGGGCTCAAGGTTCTCTCACTGAGACCGATTCGTTAGACTTAGTCTTTCCCTCTGACGAAGCAATAATTGAAGAAATGACTAGTCTGGACAAACCCTGGGATGATCTTCATCACAGATCATACTTCCTCCCAGAGTTAAGCAGAATCGAAGCAGGGGAATTCACTTTGACTATGACTAGATATAGGTCTTGTCCTATCAATCCTTTGGCTACTCGTGTTGTTTATGCTGAGGGTAATATGGTAGGTATTGTTGAAATGGTACCTATAAATCTCTCCAGAACCCCTAGCATCGTAGACAATGTTTTCGTTCAAAGAATACTGCTCCCCCGAGGAGATACCCAACATCGACCCACAAAGTGTCGATCATGAGCTAACTTTTTTGATTTTCAATCTCGCTTTGAGATCCGAAAGAAACATTCGGTGAGACTGCATTTATGATTTTCAATCTCATTTGGATTAACTGAGAAAAGTAACCTCTACAGGTCTTCTTTTAATCCCTTTTCAGACCCTCTAAACATGAAAATTTTTCCGAGCAATCTTGTGGCCTTTCACGCTCGCTAAAATGAAATTTGAAGTCACGTCTGTCTGGCGGTAGTTTACACCTTTTTCTGTTCGGACGGTCAACTGTACAAACAAAGGTATACTCTATGGAACTTTAGTTCTTTAGAAGAGTACTCTTAGGTACCATTTTACCCCTTTTTCAGGCCTGAGGGACTAAACTTACGAAAAAGGATCCCCCACGGAGTCCATAGTTAAGCTCTTTTCAGACTCCCTAAAATTGAAAAGATCGCCAAGTAACCTTATTCTTTCACACTCGTTAAACTGGTCCAGAAGAACATCCCTGATGGAGTCCATAGTTAATCTTTTTTCAGACTCCTTAAAAATGAAAAAATGGCCGAGTGATCTTGTCCTTATCACACTCATTAAAATGGTTTTGAATAGATGTCTTATTTGTGCTAGTTTACCCCTTTTTCAAACTGACTAGACTATCTTCGAAAAAGGTACCCCAATGGAGTCTCCTTTTATGTTTTTTTAGACTCTCTAAATATGAAGAACCATCAAGATTACCTTATCTGGGCTCATTAAACTTACATCGAAGGACTTTACCATTGTGTGTCTTATTAATCTCATTTCCATACCTACATCTTTGGCCTAATACTGGCTCCATGTTGCTCTCAACTGAACCATCTGAAGCATGCCTTATACGCAAGCCTTGTAGCAGTTTTCTTCTGCATCTTAACACCCTTGGCCCCCGGAGGATTTTTCTCGAGTATCATTATTTTGAAGATCAGTCTTGTCCTTGTGCCTTGAACTTGTATGTTTGTCACACTCGTTCCTCCATTGTAACGTAACATTCCTTTAGTCTTTTTTCCAAAATTACTGAAAAAGCAAAAAAAATCAAATATACCCCAAAAAGAGGAAGGGAAAAGTATTTTATTTATTGGCAGCATAATGAGTCTCCCTTGGATAAAGCACATCTGTCCATTTGTTCTTCAAACTATGGGATTTAGTATGACCTTAGGAAGTTTTTCTCGCTACATAGAGTTGTGTCCTCCCCCATTTGGTTATTCTTCCAAACATATGGAGAGTTTTTGTTGCCTCCTGCTTTGTAAACTTATGATTAATGCCATGCTACCTAAGTCTCATCATTTGTCATGCTATTGTCCAAGGGAAGTTTCTACCAATCCTGAGTCGACCCCTTTGCAATTTGTCTCTTGCCCTCATACCCGGCCATCCTGACTGTCCAATCAAGTCCTTGTTCGAAATCAATGAATCCTTTAGTCTGATCATCAATATTATCTATTCCATAACTGACAAGCCATCGAAGACCTCTGGGTAGTGAAGTTGTACACCCACATTACACTCCTACCTTGAGTTTTGAAGATTTTGAAGTTGTTGCTCGAGCTCTGAATATCTCATCTCCAGCCATCAAGCCGTATCAGCTTCTAGAAGATGGATACTCTACATGTATATTTTTTATTTCGAGATGTAGCTCCCTTGTGTATTGTTCATGGCTACACCTTATATAGTTATTTGACATGGATCTACAGTGTATTTGATTGGTAGCCATGATTCTATTTTATCCCAAGCATGGGTATGCCCGCCTTGGTGAGACATTTGTTATTTTGTAGATGGCACCTCTTGGTTCCTAGTCTCTGGGCTCACTTGTTCAACACATCAGTAAAGATTGGTAATGTATTTCGGCCATCAGATGCTCTTTTTCCTTCACATATTAGGGGGCATATTTTATAACCCTAATTTGCACCATACATTCTTACCTATGTTAAGGTCCTAACCCGCACATAGGTAGATCAATGTATTCGGATGTAATAAAGGTCAATATTAATAAGACCTTTCAAAAAAATAGAATAAGTCAGATGTAAGAAGACCTAATAGAAGCTTTCGCTTCTAGAAGGATCTTCCTCTAGATGCTTCTCTTAATAGACACATTTAGCATAAATAAGGGTCAAGGGTATGAAAACCCTAGCTTCGATATTATTGTAACATAGCAGTGCTCGACTGGAGGTTGCCCCCTCGAAGAGGCCTATGAACATTGCTATCTAAATCAAAGTGTTATTTCTGTTGCTATTTCATATATCATTTATGTGTATTGTGAAGATTATGCTGGATATTTTACTGTTATTCTGTCATTTCTAGCATTTCATTTCTGTTCTTCATATTTTATATATCTGGTATCTTGCAAGTGGTATCAGAGCACTTTCCTTGGTAGAAATTGTGGGAATTTTTTTTTCAGGGTAGAGACGTATTCCGGCATCTTTAAGCCACAAAGATCTGTCATTACACGCATAAACCCACGGTGGAGGGATTCATACACGCAGGAAATACAAGTGGTTCTTAAGCGCACATCTGTTGGCCACCCTTGTAACCCCTGTTGGTACCCCTTCGAGTGGTAGCACATCAGACAACACCTGTGT
>JZKD02S1337010.1:578671-591249 GCA_000966675.3 Picea glauca | reverse complement strand
AGGAGAATATCATGGAGATTTGGTTGGCATATCTTATCCAAGATATATGAGAGATATGTGTGAGGATTTGAAGGGATTATATTTTGTAATAATGGGAAAATAGTTGAGAGAATAGAGGATATGTAATTATGATATGGTTATCTTATATTCAAGTCTCTCATGTATAAAAGAGAGTGCTCTCTCTTCATGAGGGGATAATTAGAGTTATTAGAGTAGTCATTAATGGTAATCCTTAAGATTTGAAAGAGAAAGGGATTCTTAGTTTTAATTCATAGTTTTGGTTTCCATGCTTTCATTATTATGTTATGAAGATTGATTTGGTTATTGTAATGTAATATTGCTTCATTGGCATGAGTTCACATATGTTGTTGTGTCATTCAACTCTTCACATGTTGTATCTTCTCTTCCTTCATGTAGTTCTCCATTTCTAGATTAATTTCCTTCATGCAATTTCTCATTCCTAGATTAATTTCATTTATGTAATTTCCCATTCCTAGATTAATTTCATTTAGGCAATTCAATTTCTGTCGTGTGTTTCCGTTTCCTGCATTAGATTAATGATTCAATTTCAATTGCGTGTTTCAATTTCCTACATTAGATTAATGATTCAATTTCATTCGTAGCTTAAACATTAGATTAGATTAGTTCCGCTTCAATCTTTCATATACTTTGCGTGTTCTTCGTAAGTTTACGAACCTCGGATTGACAAATTAGATAGTTGGGAAAGTACTACAACTCAATTAATACAACATTAGTTTGGCCCAATATAACGAATGTCGTTCCCTTGTTACGATTGTTGTTCCTTTTGCAGGTTGTGTTGTTCATTTGAACCGAACAACTGCCGTTCCTTTTGTTACAATTGATGTCCCTTTGCAGGGGTTACATCTCTGGAGGATGGCTATTGAAAAAGGAAGGTAAGAACCTACATAGGCAACAATTAAAATGCTTGTGCCAGTGCCTACCTTCGGATGATGCATAGAGGTTATATTTTAGGACATCTTTAGAGCCCAACATTTTGGCATCGTTGCCGGGGAAGCACAATGGATTGAGGTATTAGTTTCTTTTTCATTTTAATTCATGCAAGTGTGATCTAGACATGTTGGTAAGGGGTCATAGAAACTTGTGAGAGGAGACTCTTCATGTTCTCCCTACCAACTAAGTAAAAGTAATTTCAATTTATGCAAATTTCATTTTATGCAAGAGTGTTTAATTCATGCAAGTGTGATCTAGATGTGTTGGTAAGGGGTCACAGAAGCTCGTGAGAGGAGACTCCTCATGTCCTCCCTACCAACTAGGTAAAAGTAGTTTCAATTTCTACAAATTTCAATTTATGAAAGAGTGTTTAATTTCTGTAAGTGTGATCTACATGTGTCAGTTCTAAGGGTCATATAAGCTCGTGAGAGGAGACTCCTCACTGTCCCTACCAACTATCATGAACGTTTTAATTTCCGCAACTGTGAGGAATAATTGTTTTCTATTTTAGTAAGAGTAATTTTATTTAAGTTTTTTTCATTTAGATTTCAGTTTTGGGTGCTGTAAGAATCCTTTTTTTTTAACATGGTTTAACAATGAATTTAAGCTTGGAACAACTCACTCAGGTCCTATCAAAAGTCGGGATCTCCTCTTCTCTGGAAGAGGAGATCTTGATAGCAGCCAAAAGTTTATTTACTCCTCCCGAGGCGAATGAAGAATCAACATACGAAGAATCCTGCATATTTAAGAAAGAACAATTAGGCGAGAAGGAGATTGAGGAGGACCACGAGGAGTTACAACATGATCTAAGCGAGGAACAACATGCCTATGAAAGCCTTATCGAGCAATGGTTCCAAGTAAGTATTAGATTAGATAAATTTCATTTTTGTTTTTATTCAGTGAAATCGCAGTCTCAACAATTCAATCTATTCTTTTTTGGAGATTTCTATTTTTCATGTGTAAAATGAAAATGAACATAATTTTACTATTGTTATGTGAATGGCAACACTGAAAGTTTAATTACACGTAACTAATTGTTAAATCTAATTAGCATAGAGTAGGTAGGGTAAATGAATAAAACCATGCTTTTGTTTTCTAGCTCTTGTTTTTGTTTCGAATAAGTATGCTCTCTTCCTGCGCCTTGTTGCGATTTGGAAGATCAGAAAGTAGAAATCAAAGGAATGGCTATGTGATGTTTTGAGAAATGTTTTGGTATTGTTGAAGATCTGAACAAAATGTCTAAATCCATTTTTGTTTTCAAATTTCAAAATTAATTTGTCTCCATTTGCTAAAATAATTTTATTCAATTTGATTTGTCTCAAATGGTAATAAAATTTCTAGTTTTATTTTAAAAAAAAATATAAAAACAAAAAACAAAATACAAAATGCAGAAATTGAACTGAAGATATATCACAAACTGGGATTTGGGTTCTTATGATTTTTGTACAAGAAGTGCATTATGATATGATAAAAAACCCCAATAAATTTCAGGACAACTTAGTACATGGTTTTCGAGAAAATCAATATATTCACCTTCAACCATTTCTATTATATCTCGAGATCCATGTATTGGATGGCTCTAATTTTTGGCGTGCATAAGTATTGGGACCATAGGAACCTTCCCACAAAATTTCAGCCAAACCCAATACAAATTTTTCGATAAAATCAACATCATCACTTCCAACCATTTCTCTTATATCTCAAGATCTGTGCATCGGATGGCTCTGATTTTTTGTGTACAGAAGTATTGGGACAATAGGAACCTACCCACAAAATTCCAACTGAATCCAATTTAAAGTTTGTGAGAAAATCGTCTCTAAATTTTGTTGTAGCAACCTACAACAAAAACAACAACAACAACAATAATAAATCGAATGCAATATCACAGTAATAAGAACTAGGCATAATAGATTTGTTTTTATGGGTAGAGGTTATGGGGTCAAACGCCATCCATGCCACTCTTTATGCCATATTTTCAATGATTTAATGCACTTTCTACGCACAACCTTTTGAACATGGGAAACTTCACCAAGATTTGGCAATGATCTATTATGCATTTTGTTGGAACTCGACTATTGTTGGAGCCTCCCCTGGTTTTATCATCCGTGAGAACGAAAATTATATGCCTATAATGTTGGTTGCATGCGAGAAGGTCGTTTTTAATTTTGAGTGCTTTGTTTTCCATTTTTCCGTTAGTATCATTTCTATTTTTTTTTTCATTTTCCTTTGATATGTAAAACAAAAATAAAATAAAAAATATGAAACCATAAAAATATTTATTTATTTTTATTAAGAAAAAGAAATAAAAATAAATAAAACCATACAAAGAAAAAATTATTATGAAAATGAAAAATGTATGGATAAAGAATTTCTTGTTTTAGTTCTGTTTTTAATTCGTGTTGTATGTGGTCGAATAGGTAGTGGTATATACTCAGATCGTGATGATAAAAGTGTTCCATAAACTCTTTAAGTAAAAGCGTGCACAAAGAGCACATTTTGATCCCTGTACAATTGCATACAAGCAATACTGCCAATAAATTTTTTTTGAAAACAAATCAAATATTCTAAAAATAAAAATTTGCAAATGGATTTTCACATTTCCTGAAAACATAATTGGAATCATGCTTTTATATTTTTATGTTGAAATTATTGTGAAGTCACTTCACCAAGTATTCACGAAGATGATTGTCAAAAATGTGCTATCACCAACTGGTAAAAACACATTTCATTCTTTTCATTTGGTTGATAGCATTAGTATTAATTTCTGCACTTCATGTTTTTGATATTCTCACACTCTTTGTTGCATATTAGTGCTAACATTTTACAGGTTCAAAGATGATCAAATTTCTTGGAGAAGTGACTTTCAATAATCATAGAAAATTTTCCAAAAAAAAAAATCATTCTTTGTTGACTACTTGAAGGAGTTGTTACTCATTGTAAACATCATGACATTTGTTGTTACACATAAACCTTTTCATAAACCCATTTGCGTCATGAATGTTTACCCACATTTTCCCTTCAAAGCACATTGGTCATCCTTGTGTTGAAGCCCATCTTCCATGTCCTTATCCTTCATGACTTCACACGCACCTACTTTTCTGAGTCACATACATCTCTTTATCTTTTTCAATTCATTTTTCCTTGTCAATAAAACTATCCAACTCCCTTTCCATTACTACATTGCCTTATTCTCCTTGCCATATACATTGTTGCTACTGAGATATTTCCTATAGTCCTACCAATCTTTCTGTAAAAACTTGCATTGAATGATGTGGGATTCCTTAAGGCCCACCTTTCAACAAGTCTTGCCCCATCGACCTCAACACCTTATCTGGGATATAGACTAGAGTTCATTCTAAGTACCTAGAGGTTTGCATGCCTTAATGGCAAGTTCTCTCACTAACAATCATGGGAATACATCAATGTCCCTTGATAATCAAATCTTGCAAGTGGCTCGACATCAACTCATTCATTCGCACTTCGCAAGATGTACTCGGGTACCTTGGCACTCATTGACATCAATGGTGAGTTTTCCTCGCATTGGTTAATGACATTCATCAATGGAAGGTAATCCAATGACTTATTTTCATGCTCGACATCGACACACTCATTTGCATGACTAGAATTGTACCATCGGGTTTAGCAGTGGGTGAATACTATACACTTTTTCATGACTCCATCAGCAATTGCAACAGTATTTTTCAGCTATATGAGAGTACCATAGTTCCACTTTCATACTTCCTCTTTTCCATGATTCATTCAGCAACACTTCATATTCCCCCACTTCACATTCTCTGATCCAGCAAACAATAGTCACAGCTACAACAACAGTAACTTTCCATATGATCCTACAACAGTGACATCTTCCATGCTCTAGCAGCCGCATCAGCCATATTCCTGTTGCATAGTTCATCAACATTTTGGGTAAGTGGAAGTATGTTATTTTCTAAACTTTAATCATGTAATTCCTCAACTGCTAGCAATGGATAATTTGGAAAATTTCCTCACCAAGTTCCCTTTCCTTTTCACTTCTATGACTTATGCCACGTTGCATGAGGACATGCAACCAGTTCAGTTGGGGGGTAGGGGACTTTATTCACTATCATCACTCCACTTTTCCACTACCATCATTCCATTTTTCGTCTCATTTACCATTTATGAACATTTATTTTCCAACGATACTCTGTTGTGCTTTGATTTATAAACATTGATATGCATATTGGCATGGTTCACAAAAACGAAAAAAAGGGCTTTCTTATACTCAATGATGTTTCCTTATGCACATTGATAGCATATATTTTCCAGTAAGAATATGGACAAATTATTATCATAACAACAAGAGAACAAATAATGAAATAATTTTTTTTAACACGGGAACCGTCATTCTTTATATTCATGGTTGTCACACAAGAACCAACCATAAAAAAATGTCAATTGTTACTCATGTAAATCCCATCCCGGAAACATTCATTATCATCACTCAAAGCCAACATTCAGATGCCAAAATTTCTTGAGAAGATCCATGCAGGGTTGCATGAGGACATGCAACAAGTTAAGTTGGAGGGTATGTTGGGGGTCAGAAATGTCATGTTTTCATCCACCTTTCCCTTCATTATTCTTCACATTCCATCTCCCCATTAACCTTTCATGACATCATTTTCATAAATACATTTGGGTTTCACCTTATCATTTTCCACTTTATTCATTTTAGTATTAAAATGGAATTTGTGATTAAATGTTAAAAAATCGACATGTTTTCATATATATCTCAAAAATGTGCGAGCTTTGTAATGTGTAGGAATATGAGAAGGATTAATTCAAAAGGACTTCTCGAAAACTTCCTCCACCATTTAAATATTTGAGGAGATAGTTCAAGCACATTCCAAGGATAATATCATGGAGATTTGGTTGGCATATCTTATCCAAGACATATGGGAGATATGTGTGAGGATTTGAAGGGATAATATTTTGTAATAATGGGAAAATATTTGAGAGAATAGTGGATCTGTAATTATGATATAGTTATCTTATCTTCAAGGCTCACATGTATAAAAGAGAGTGCTATCTCTTCATGAAGGGATAATTAGAGTTATTAGAGTAGTCATTAATGGTAGTCCTTAGGATTTGAAAGAGAAATGGATTCTTATCTTTGATTCATAGTTTTGGTTTCCATGCTTTCATTATTATGTTATGAAGATTGATTTGGTTATTGTAATGTAAGATTGCTTCATTGGTGTGAGCTCACATATGTTGTTGTGTCATTCAACTCTTCACATGTTTTATCTTCTCTTCCTTCATGTAGTTCTCCATTCCTAGATTAATTTCCTTCACACAATTTCCCATTCCTAGATTAATTTCATTTATGCAATTTCCCATTCCTAGATTAATTTCATTTAGACAATTCAATTTCAGTCGTGTGTTTCAATTTCCTGCATTAGATTAATGATTCAATTTCATTCGTGTGTTTCAATTTTCTACATTAGATTAATGATTCAATTCCAGTCGTAGCTTAAACATTAGATTAGATTAGTTCCACTTCAATATTGCATATACTTTGTGTGTGCTTCGTAAGTTTACGAACCTCAGATTAACAAATTAGATAGTTGGGCAAGTACTACAACTCAATTAATACAACATTAGTTCGGTCCAATATAACAACTGGCGTTCCCTTATTACGATTGTTGTTCCTTTTGCAGGTCATGTCGTTCATTTGAACTGAACAACTATCGTTCCTTTTGTTACGATTGATGTCCCTTTGTAGGGGTTGCATCTCTGGAGGATAGGTATTAAAAAAGGAAGGTAAGAACCTACGTAGGCAACAAGTAAAATGCTTGTGCCAGCACCTACCTTCGGATGATGCACAGAGGTTATATTTTAGGACATCTTTAGAGACCAACAATTAGAAAAGGAGGTAATAGTTGTAGATATGGATGTTGCACTTTTGGACATCAAGACTAAGGTAAACAGTTTCAATGTGTGCATGAAGTAGCTAGACGAATTTTCTCCTTAAACAACCTTTATTCATGACTTAGTTAGTTCTTTATCAATTTAGTTTTATAGTTCTAGGAAAACATAGTGAAATTTATTGAAGATCATGCATTGTTCCTACAATTGAGTTTTGTGTAGCCTTCAAGAAGATATGAGTGACCATCACTTTTTTTTCAAGGAAACAAATATGTATTTTTAATAGTTTGAAAAAAAATAGATTGTCACATGCCCATGGCATTAATAAGTTTTTTTGAGCCATTCACATGAATTTCTTATGTCCAATCCATCATCACCAAAAAACTGTAAGTCGTTCATGTTCAATTAAATCAGTAACTTCTTTAAAAAGAAACAAAATGACATTAAAAAAATTACAATAGTATTCCATCTAGAGATCAATGAATCCCTATCATTATACAAAAACTGATATAGAAATTGTTATGGATATGGTTAAGTCCATGGTTCATGATTATATTATGTAGTATTTCCTTTCTATATTACTAAAATAATCGAGGTTCCTCATTCCAACCCAAATCCATCTTTTGAGATCCCATATGTAGCGGTGATCTTGTCCCTGTAAATATGGGATAGAGATGTCTATGAGTAAAATGTTAATAGATTGAGAACTTCATTATACAAGGGTCGTAATGGAAATACAAGGGTTGTAATGTAAAATTCTTGACTGTAATTTATTTGTGCATCCATTTGATAACCAAATCTGAATCTCCAAAAAATTGTAATTGGGTTAGACCATATTCTTGTGCAAGTTTCAGGACCAACTTTAAACCCATCAATTCAACGAAGTTGTAGTTTCTTGACCAATTCCAACTTAAAAAAAATATTATGATCTAAAAATAAGTATAGTATGCCTCTTGAGCCTCCCTTAGATGGGTTCCCTTGTGAGGCACAATGAAAACAATCCCATGGAATATCCTTTTTTATAGCCACTTCACCTTGCATATGGGAGATATATTTTTCCTACACCTATGGATAGGAATTTGAATTATTTAAGGACTAGACAACAAATTTTTAGTGAAGTGTCTCCTTGCCTTCAAATAACTTTATATTTCTAATAATCCATACTCCCCGGACTGTTAAGTGGAAATACTCTGATCTTGGAAGTCTCCTTTATGCTACACCTAGTTCTGAAGGCCTCTTCAAGACTTCCTCCTTCCCAAAGATTCCTCTATCACCAAAATGCTCAGTGATGCCATTCAATCTTATTTATATTCAATAAACCTTCTAGCACACCGAATCTGATGTTTCTATCTAAAATTTAGCAATGTTCAATTATGTCTTGTTTTATAAATGAGTCCTTATATCATGGAGATAGTTCATATATATAAGTCAATTTTCTTCACATCTTGTTCCTCCCATCCTCATTCCACTAATGACTAATTCTCAAAATTTTGATGGTATACCATGTAAATCAATAGGAACTATATCTAATATGCCCACCAAGTCAGGTGGTAATATTATTTTAGTCAATGTTGCGATGGTGACTATCCATGTTGACTTTAACTTACCCCTTGGGCATGACTACATGCATGCCATGGAAGTCATGGTATCGTTTCTCTTTCATGTGATGTTTTTTCTATATAAATATTGCAATCTAACCATTGATCAACTCTCATACTCTAGTATTCAACCATATTTGAACTAGGGAATATTTTTTTCTTCAATGGATATTTCATTGTCCATTATCATTATCTGGTTGGATAAACCTCCATGGAAATAAATAGAGTGATCACTTCCACAAATTTCACAATATCCACTTTCATTATGTGGTGTTATTATTAGTAAATTGAAATATGTGGAGCAAAAACAATATAGTTTATCCAAATATGAGGGTAAGTTTGCTTATAAGGCTCAAATCATAAGTTAATGGAAATAAGGGTGCTTGAGTGTTCTGATCCCATAGAAACAAATTCCATTTTGTGCAAGTTGTGTAAACTCATTCAAATCAAGTAAACAAGGACCCAAATAAGTTTCTTACATACAATAGAATCAAGTATATAATCCAAGTAAAACATGGGTTCCCTAAATATTTGCTCGCTAACTTATCTTCTCGTTTTTTCGAGTGTTGGTACCATGACAGACTTATATTCACACGATAGCTTATATTCTTGTTTTAATGAGTGTAGGTACCACCAAATAGGTATATGTCGGATCTATATTCCTCGAGTGATGATCAAGATATACTAAGAGAGGTTGAAAGTGAGATGTGTTGTACTAGATCTGCCGGTTCTAGATCAACTAGATCTGAAAAGGTAAGGAAAACATTTCCTATACATATGCAATTGTTTATTTCCAACGAAGGGTCATGTAATTATGATGTTGAGAACATAGGTGAAATTGAGTTTCCCTTGAGGTATAGACATCTAGTGCAATGATGAGAAACTAAGGAGATACTTGAAGTGGACACAGATTTCTTCATCAGTGGGAGGATGTATCACATTGCTCCTTCATCCTTACATGGATTCGGGTTATTTTCCATGGATGGAATAAAGGTTGGCTATGGCAGTGTAACTGAGTTGATGGAGTATGTTAGACCATTATACAAATACAATCACTGGTTGATGTTGGTCGGATATACGCAAAGTATGCGGAGATACAAAGTTGTTGCAAATTATATACAACTAGTAGATAACAATCAAAATAAAGGGGAAATTATGTATATTGATGGAAGGCCAAAAGCTTCTGGAAACATTGCGGGCTTTATAAATAGTACACGACTAGTGGCAACAACTAAGAAACCGAATTCCATATTTGAGGGACGCGAAGGAAATCGTATATTTGTATGTGCAACAAAAACAATAGTTCCATGTAAAGAGTTGTTGATCGATTACAACTTAAATCGAATAGATGGAGGGGGTGTGGCTATGGGGGTAAATATATTACATACCATTCAACTCAACCTTTGATCAATCATTATTATAATTTATCGCGGCAATATTTCAATTTTTTACGACATATATTTCATTAATTATTTTCTGATATTACTACAATATTTCATTTTTTAATGTTGCAATTACTTTCATAACTCTTGTTGAATAATTTAATGTGTCAACATCTGTCCAGGGTGTTATTTATGAAATTTTATTATTTATTTTTTGATATTACTGCAATATTTCATTTTTTTAATGTCACGGGTGAATTTCATAACTTTTGTTGATTGATTTATTGTGTCAACTTTTGTCCAGGGTGACCCTGGAAATGCACCCGCTGTGCCTCAGTAAGTAAATGTTAAATATAGTAACAACTTATGACTACAACAACTAAATTTCTGAAATTTCATTATTTATTTTCTGATATTACTGCAATATTTCATTTTTTTAATGTTACAGGTGAATTTCATAACTTTTGTTGATTGATTTATTGTGTCAAATTCTGTCCAGGGTAGCCATGGAAAATCACCCACTACATATGTCCATGGTGACAATGGAAATGCACCCGCTGTGCCTCAACAGGTAAATGTTAAATATAGTAACAACTTATGACTACAACAACTAAATTTTTGAAATTTCATTATTTATTTTCTGATATTACTGTAATATTTCATGAATTTAATGTTACATGTGAATTTCATAAATTTTGTTGATTGATTTATTGTATCAACTTCTGTCGAGGGTGACCGTGGAAAATCATCAGCTACATCTGTCCAAGATGACCGTGGAAATGCACCCGTTGTGCCTCATCAGGTAAATGTTAAATATAGTAACAACTTATGACTAGAACAACTAAATTTCAGAAATTTCATTATTTATTTTCTGATATTATTGCAATATTTCAATTTTTTAATGTTATAGGTGAATTTCATAACTTTTGTTGATTGATTTATTGCGTCAACATCTGTCCAGGGTGACCGTGGAAAATCACCCACTACATTTGTCCAGGGTGACTGTAGAAAGGCACTCGTTGTGCCTCAGCAGGTAAATGTTAAATATAGTAATAAATTATGACTACAATAACTAAATTTCTCAAATGTTAAAGTTCATCTCATTAATTTTATTCATCAATGTATTGTGGCATGGTCAATGTGGGAAGGCACCCACTGAGGATCTTGATGAGGACAAAATATTTTATTCCACTGACCCAATAGCAACTGTTGCGAAGGCATTGAAGAAGGAAAACATAGAATATCTAGGTTTGTTTCGCAAAAGACCCCTGACATAGGAGGACAGGGCAAGAATTGTAGAGCTACAAAATATAATAACTAATTTTGGGGTAAGTGGAATATTCACATATTTTTATCATCTATGACATTTTCATGTCTTTTTTTTCGTTTTGTATTTTCTATATGATCCGATAAAGTAAAGTTTTTCATTTGTAGGAGTTTTTAAACCCTGTGCCTCGGGAACTTGCCGAGCCTGCAACTTCTATAGGTAGCAGTGATAGTCCAATGCAACAAAAAAGTCGATATAGAAAGTACAAGTGAGGCTTTTTGACCCTCCTGAGGTTCCCCTCGAATCCATTGATGAGCACAATGATGTTGACCGACATGACACGCTGGAGCATGATGAGTCAGACCTTGGGACTCCACATTACTCCAGAGATGAATGTACTGTAGATGGAGAGGAAGCTATTCATGGAGCATAATGAATTAAAAGAATCGAATCACTAGATCTCACCTTTATGGTGGATGATGCATGTGTTTTGATTAAGATTCAAAAGATTGTCGGTATTTGTTAATTAATTGATTCATTTTTATCATGAAATTGAAATGGACATTTGTTGAGATTATTATAAATTAATGGATAACACGTTTCTGTAGGCAACAATGTTTTCTATAGAAACTTGAATGACAAAAAATTGGAGTTTTTTGGCCCCACCATTCGCACACAGTGGAATGATCAAGATAGAGAAAAGAAAGATGAATTGATAAACCACATGGTAAACTTGTTCGGTGATACGTTCAACAAGAAAGTGGTTACAAAGTTAGCCGGTGAGAATTTTAAATATACCAGGGCCCAATATAGGAGAAATTGCAATTAGACCTCAAGCATGAGCACCCTCCCATGGTTTTGGAGAAAGAGTGGAAGGCCCTGATAGAGGATGCAAAGGCGAACTTGTTTAAAAAACAAGGAAGACATCCACGACCTGGTCAAGCAAGGTACAACACATGTCATATTATTAGTGAAATATGCTCATTTATGTTTTTCTTTATTTTTTTAAGTAACAATTCCGATATCTAATGTTTTTCAAAAATTCCATATATAGGCTACCTAACACCTCCAAAGAAACCAAGGATAGAATGTAAAAGAACGAGAAACATAAAATAGGCCAGGGTGGATATGGAAAACTAAAATCCCAAATCATAAGAATTAAATGATTAAGTGTGGTGAATATTTATTTAAGAGTAGCGAACAAATATCTGTTTTGTTATTGGTAATTTTAATGGTGTTATCCATTGCAATTAAATATTTTCGACACTTCTGCCATTGAGGAGGACCTAAATCTTGGTTACAAGCACAGTTTTAAAAGTGTGATTGAATATAAGAGAAGCTTGGGGCAGACTCCAATCTCCCCAGCTACGTAGGTAAATAAAATGAATAAGGAAACCACAGTAGCATGCTTGTAAAGTCTATTCATATTTTATTATATCACCCTTAACTAAGTAT
>JZKD02S1337010.1:517015-534537 GCA_000966675.3 Picea glauca | reverse complement strand
TATTGTATGATTCCTTGATCACATACATAGGTTTATATTGAGTTTATGCTATTTCTATCACTTTGGTTGGTTGCATTCTTTTGCAGGTTCATCATTGTATGAGCGTTGGAACGAAACTAGGATGGCGATGGCGAGAGGAAGCAACATTTAAATGGTATGTCACTCATCCCTCTTTAGTTAGTAAATTCAATGTCTAAAACTTAAGGAAAGCATCATGTTTTGGTGTGTTTTGTTCTAGATCTAGGTGGATCTAGGGAGATCAGTTAGTGTCCACACCTACCGATTAGTCTAATAACATGAACCTATATTGGGTTTCCTATCCATTTTGTCTACTGAGGAACAGGCCACCATTCAGTTTGACTACAACACTTTCCTGGCAGAGAACATCCACGATCAGCTGTCAAAATTCACCACAGAGGGTATGTTCTGGTATTCCTCAATAATGGCTTACATGTTCACCTTCTTTCAAGAAGAAAAGTTCTCCTTTCTAATGCAGAAAATGGACAAGGACAACAAACCATAGGTGGTAACATCTTGGACTTCATTGCTTAGAAGGAACTCCACAGATTTCAGCTTCAAATAGTTTATTGAGCAATTTTACCATCCAGTGGTGAGAATTCTCAGTGGTAGATCAGAGCCAAGAATAAATGAAGAAATCCAGAGAATATTGCACCTCTCAAACCTTGCAAATACAGGAGATTGGTACCTGTATCAAAATCACACCGAAGTCAGAGTATACGGGTGCAAGCTAGCTCCATACAAGCTACCCAAGTATTTAACAGTGAGGATATTTTCCCTGTAATATATAAGGCAAATGATAAATTCAGATGATATACACTTTTTGTCTCTAAAGAAGAAACAATAGCTGAGGATTAAGGGGAAGATAGGATCTTTTATCTGCAACAGTCGAGCTGTCGAAGAAGAGGCAGATAAACTTTTGAAGGAAATGTAGTCCGACACAAGTTTTATGTGGCACTATGATCCATGTGTGATCATCTCAGAGATGAGAGTGAAGAATAAAAATATTCCATATGTTCATACACCCAAGCCCGAGATAGAAAAGTTTGTGAACCAAATAGAGTGGGAGGTGAACACTCTGGAAGAGGTAGAACAATAGTCTCCCTTAGTTATTATCCCACAGACAACTACACCACATGTACCAATAGAGAAAAGACCCATAAAGGATACTTCTCCTTCTATCACCGAAGTCTCGGTTGAGGATTTCCAGATACACTCCAAAAGGCCAAAATCTAGTCATATAACTGACACGACTAGTGAAAAGGAAACCCAGTCCAAAACAATTATGAAATATGATCATTCACTTCTTATATGAAGCAACCAGAAGATCATGTGTACTTCTTCATCCAAGAAGAATACAGACACTCCACTAATAATCCAACCAAATCAAGGAGGTGCTAAGTTGAGTGTTTTTGAGAAATATGATATGATCAAGAAGAAGAATCAAATGTTGACCAACAACACCTATGCTCAGTTTTGGAAGAAAACATCCATGACACAGCACATAATTTTGTTTTATTTTGATATAGAGAAAGGCAGGATGCACATGGCCTTTCTGTAGGCACAAGTGCTCAACCCTAAAGTGATCACAGATTACAAGAGAGCAACGTTTGAGTTCAACAATAGAGCTGTACATCCAGCTGATCAGATGGATCTACACAGGAAAACTAGAGAAATGGTTTTCTCTACATTGGCCAATGCTTCTACTAGTGCTGCGAAACTACAGGTTTCTCTGAACAATGTTCAGACCCAATTAATGTTGGAGAAGATATCATCTTTTGCAAAGGAAAACAAAATTAAGTCCTTAGAAGAATTGGTACTCAAGATTTCATATGATCCCTCAAATGTGAAAGCTCTTGAGGAGATGCTCAAGAAAAAGAATGCTGACATAGAATCTCTGAGGAAACAACTGAAACTGCCACCTACAAAAGATGCACAAGTAAAGGAGATAGGTGAGACAGAAGGTGAAAAGGATGAAATGCTCAAGTTGATCATGGAGCAGAATGCACATTTAAGAGAGATGGAAGCACAACTGGAGAGATTGGTAAAGGAGAAAGAACAGACAAAAACTATGGAAGTAATTCCACTGAGTGCACTTCCCCTCATAGGAGTTACCACAACAACTATAGCAGAAACCACCACAGCATAAATTCCATCAACCACCCCACTGTCAGCTTTGGAAAAGAGAGTGGAGCTAGCAAAATCCATGGAGGAGATGAACTTACAAGAGACAGAAATAAACAGAATGAAAAAGGAGGCTGAGAGTCTTCAGGAGCTCAAGACATCTTATCAGACAAGTTTCCACATGGAGAAGCAAACATCAGAGAAGCTCAAGTAGGAACTGCAGTAGCTACAAAAGAAAATAATGGCAGGCAAGACACTTGCCGAAGCGAAGGAGAATATTTGGATGGATATCTCCAAATTTATAAATGAAATCTATCCTATGGTGCAAATCATGTTTGAGAAAAATGAATTGGTGTTGAGGAGCAGACAGGCTATCGACAAGATAAAAGGAGAGCTAGGGGAAATGCCCACTGAAGAAAATGAAATTATCAAATTCTTGAATTCAAAGACCAAAGAAGAGTTGGAAGACCTAAATATTGTAGACATGACAAAAACTATCCTCAAAGTCAAGATGGTTCTGACCAAAAGAGGACTAATGTTGTAGCTAGAGAAGAAAGCTTAGAACATGGACGTCAGAGTTCAGAGATTTTTCAGCAAAATCAATGCCTTGCAGAAGAAGGGTCTCCCTGGCTGGTTGGTTTTGAATGATAAGTTGATGACCTTATCTGACTATAAGCAGAAGATTGCCACGGTGGCCAAAAACAGTTCCAAATTTTTGGGAATGCGGGGCAATATAATAGGCAAGGCATTCTTAGAGACTTTGCAGCCAGACCTCAGCACACAGCATGAGTTCAAGTATATTTTCATTGTCAAGCCGACATTTTCCAAGTATATAGAAATGGATGAGATCTACTAGAGATTGCTCAAATTCACCACTCTCATTCAGCAAAGATGGGAGGATTTGTGCAATTTGATCAAATGAAGGACGAGGTTTCCCATTCATCTCAACATGCGGAGAAGTTAAAATTCTAGTGGATGACTCACCAACGGCCTTCCCCAAACTCAACATGAAAAATTCAACACATCATCATCAGTTACCTATAGTTCAGTATTATGTTCCTTAGTTAGTTAGATTCAGATATTTCCATGTCCCGATCACTAATGACAGGGTCGTTTGTAATTTTGATTATAAATACTTAAAACTTTGAAGTACTGAGGGTTGATTTTTACGCCCCAGCAAGCTGTAAGCACTGTAATTTTTATCAAGAGATATTCTAGTAATATAAAGAGACGTTTCATAGTATTTCTTCATGTCATCTGTTGGTGAAGTTTTCTATTCTCAGTTGAATGTATATCTTTCTTAGTTATCATATTGGTTTCTAACCTGATCATTTTTAGGAGTTAAAGTTACATAATTTACCTTTGTGTACTCTGTTCCTAGATTTTAAAGATCTAAGTTTTTTTCTTCTTATGTTGTATTCAAGAAATTCTTAAATGCTTCTTGGGTATAATTAAAAAATCTCGCCTTTTCTGCTATCCATCATTTTATTTCTAAAGAGTCCAATAGCTACATTATCCTGCCCGGTGAAGAGAATCTTTATATCTGTTCTCTGATCTCTACCTTTATAAACATACCCCATAGCCCAATGAATGTGTAAAACCTTTTCAACCATTTTATAAAAAACAAACAACTCAGTATTATTCATCTTAACTAACCTAATATCTGGAATTTGAAACAAAGTTAAATCTTGCAGAGAGATCCCTCTCTGAAACTGGCAGGGCTAGATCCCAATTTCGAAGTGGTTGGATAAGGTTACCTCTGGTAAGTTTCTTCTTCTTTCCAACAACCTCTAGGAATTTACATAGTGATAACATAATTGGCGAATCCACTAGGAACTAAACAACTTTATATATCTACGATTTCTTTCCATAGACAAAGAAAACTTTATTTCTGAACGAATTACAAGATCTAAACTTATATAGAGATAATGTTCAGGGGTTGTTAAAGTTTGTATATATTAGTTAAAATTCCCTAAAATAAAATAAAAATAAAAAATTCTGGCTCCTAGAAGGGTTTTCACCAGATCTCATCCAGATCCAGAACCTGCCATAGCAATAGATAATCTTGAAAGGTTACTCAGAAAGAAAAACACTACAGAGGGTTCCAGGAGTCATAGTCCACTTCATAGGTCTCCTTCTATCCCAGAGAAGTTGGTTTCTCTTCAAGATCTCGAGTTTGACCTATATTTTCAACAAAGCATTTTCAGGACAAAATCTAATAGTTTTGTTAGTGAAACAGTTTTAGATCAAACCATCTTTTAGCCCAAGACCCCTAAAATTCTCTCTCCCAGAGCTGAACTCGATCAATGTTTTTGTCCCGAATATGATAATCTTGAAGACCTAGTTGTGAATCTTGGTCAAGCCTTAGACAAACTCCACCTTCAATCGTCAGTCAAACTCCCTATTTTGACTGTTGTTGCAATTTCTATTAAACCTAAACCAGGTCACTCATTTTCTCCTAGCCCATCATATTCTACAACTTCAGTCACTACCTCTCTTGTCACACAAGTTGTTGTCCAGCCTCCTCCACCAATCATGGAAGTGAGATATTCCCCATTGGTGTTGGTTTCCCCTTTACATGACATGCCTCAATATTATCAAACCAGACTCCCTCAGTTTGATAGTATTGGTCCTCTAAATGCACAAAAACATGTTGACAAAATGAACGATTATTTTGATTTACAGGAAGTAGATGAAGTTGATGTGCAGATGAGACTATTGGCACAAAGTTTGACCAGAGATGCGAAAAAGTGGTTCAAGGCCTTACATGTTGCTACCATAACTGACATTTCCCTTTTTCATCAAGTTTTCCTTGACAGGTGGGAGGTGAAGACAAATCCTCTCCAGATCATGTCAGAATATGAGAACATCAGACATAACCAAGGAGAAATAGTGCAAGATTATTGCACTCATTTCAACAATCTGTACAATGCAATTCCAGCTGATATCAAACCTCCACAAAGTTTGGAATTAATAAAATTCCCTGATGGATTTGAGGCAGACATGTCTTATCAGCTAAGGGAGAGGAATGCTGCAACTTTGGAAGACATGTAGAAAAGTGTCATCAGTGTAGAAGCAAATATTTTGGTCGAAAGGGCCAGGAAGAAAATAGAAAGGAGGGTCACTATCAAAGAAGAACCTTCTACCTCCTCATCAGATGCCAAACTAGATTCCCTAGCCAGATCTATGGAGAAAATGGTGGAGAGACTCACTGTAGCTGACAGAAACCCACCTAGGGAGAACCAAGCTGCTCCTCAAATTCAAAACCCAAACTTCAGAAAAAATCCACCCTAGATTAGGCAAAGAGATCCTAGAGATCAAAGAGAGAAGAGGGGGCCTGATAAACATATCAGACCACCCCTTCGGGAGAATTACACCGATGATGGGGAGGATTTAATAGAGGAGTTTGATGACACTCAAATAAACCTCATGGTTGATCATGATCACGATCATGAATCCATTTTCCTCACCCAGGAAAAACACGAGATGTTTCTCCTTTCACAAACAGAGGTCAATGAGGAAGATGAGGAAACAGAACAACAGGCCTTTGAGAACTCTATAATGAAGGTTCACATGCACTATAACCTGAGGATCAAGAAGGAAAATAAGAACTCTCCGAAGAAGGCCACTGAACTAAATAAGACTATTGAAACGAAGAAAACAGTCGAAATTAGGAAAACTTCAGAGAGTGCCACCAAGAAAGTGCCCGAGGGAAGTAATGTTGAGTCTCCTGCAAAAAGGAACCCTACCATTTTGGAAAGATCAACTCAGAATGAGGTTTCATCAGTTAGTCAACCAAGTACTTCTTCCCAGAAGACTGCAGTGGACAAATCAGAAATGCAGATCCTATTCAAAGCTTCCACGCTTTGAGGGGGAATTATCCAAATTGAAAATACCCATTCGCATTTCTGAGCTAATGAGTAAGAATGCCTATAGGTCACAGGTGATTAAATATTTAAGCATCAAACCTAAGATAGGTACTAAAGATTTGAATGTTGGATCTATGAATCAATCGGACAAAGTAAATCTTGTTGATGACTGGCCAGAGCTCCTATTTGGTCCTGAAGTTGATGGTCAAATTGATAATGGCACCATGGCACCTTTTTACATCAGCCTAAACATCCACAATTTGATATTACACAATGCTATGTTGGACTCAGGTGCCTCTCACAACTTGATGCCCAAAGCCGTGATGGAAAAATTGGGAGTCAAGGTGACCAGACCATACAAGGATTTGCATTCTTTCGACTCCAGAAAGGTCAAATGTATAGGCCTGATTAAAGACTTACGCATCACACTAGCTCAAATCCTAGCAAAGAGTATGGTAATGGATATAGTTGTTGTTGATATTCCCCCAAAATACGGTATGTTACTGTCAATATCATGGGGAGCTAAGCTGAAGGGAACCCTACAGCTAGATATGTCCTATGTTGCCATCCCAATATTTGGACAACAGAGGATATTGTATAGAGAAACCTTGATGAAGTATATGGTTAGCAGTCAGGAAAAACTACACAACTACCCCCTATACTGGACACACTCTGATCTGGATTCTTTCATTCTATACAATGATGGTGATTTGGAAGAATAGATCACTTAGTTGGAAGATGATATGCATGATTCGAAAGAGAACAAAGCCACCATTAAGGCAACAAAGGTTGAAACTGTGGAAAGTGAGGAGCTCCCAGCAGATTTTTGGAGCATGTATTTCGATGGGGCAGTGAGAAAAGAGGGAGCCGAAGCTGGAGTTTGGTTACATAATCACATATCAAAGTACTCAGAGAGCCATTCCTACAAACTGAATTTCCAATGCACTAACAACATAGCTGAGTACGAAGCTTTGATGCTCGGCCTGAAACTATTGAAGAAATTTGGTGCCAAATAGATAATGGTAAGGGGTGATTCTAAATTTATTATCAAGAAAATCAAAGGTGAGTATGTATCTAAACATCCTAGACTTAGAGCCTATAGGAATGTTGTTTTGGATTCCCTTCAATGCTTCACTGAAATTGACTTGCAGGCAATACCTAGATGACAAAACATACTTGCAGATGGACTAGCTACATCAACAACTACCTGTAAAATTCCTTTCCGTCCCACTCGCAAGTACACTGTGGAGGTGAAGTGTAGAACAATTGTTCCTGACAACATCAGATACTGTCAGGTATTTGGAAACGATGATCAAATTGAAGACTTCCTATAGTGTAAGAATGATTTCAAATGTACAAACATAGATTTAGAAAATGATGATGAGATTGTAAATAAATATTCTTTTCAAAGTGGTAGTGTAAATAACATAGATTCCAAAGGTTTGAATGAAAATAAAGTAGATGCATATGAATTGAATGCAAATGAGACAAATTCTAATATTCTACAATTGAAAAGTAACGTGTTACCTAGAGGTCTAGTTATGCTAGAAGACTTGTCTGATTTTAACGATGTAGCCAAAAAACTGAAAAATTGAAGCTAGTGGTAAATAGGTTAAAGAGTGCAACATGGGAACAGAAGACAAACCCAAGATGATAAAACTTTCTAAATCCCTACCCCCTGAGCAAAAACACAAATACATTGAACTTTTTAAGGAATATGTGGATGTTTTTACCTGGGGTTATGAGGACTTAAAATCCTATGATACAAGTATCATACAACATCGGATTCCCATAAAATAAGAACAAAAACCTTTCAGGTAGAAACTTAGGAGAATAAACCCCAAGTTGCTTCCCCTAATAGAGAAAGAAATTAAAAATATGTATGATGCAAAAATCATAGTCCCATTGAGATTTTCCAAATGGGTCTCTAACCTAGTTCCTACCAGGAAGAAAACTAGTGAGATCAGGCTTTGCATAGATTTTAGAAATCTGAACAAAGTCTCTCTCAAAGACAATTACCCATTGCCCAAAATGGAGCACATTTTTCAAAACTTAGTTGGGTCCAGTAGGATCTCCTTACTATAAATTCTAACCTTGTACAATATCTACAGCAAATAGATATTCAGAAAAGAACAAAAAAGATATAATGGAAAATACAAACATTACACAGATATTTTTCCCCTAGAAACCCAAACCAGGAAAACCAGCATATTCTATATTCATTCATTGTGTTACAATGTTTACAATACAAAATACATATAGGAGCCAACGGCATCCAAAACCCTAACCCAATGAACTGGATTAGTCAAAAACCCTAATTCCTTAACCGGAAATAGAAAACCATCGGCAAAGAACCATGTGCCGAAAAACCACCTAAATATAATGCGGTCCCAAAAATGTGGTCCCAGTGCGAAAAAAAAAATTCGGGGGCATTGCCCCTGAACCCCTGCGTGGGGGGATCTGCCCCCTTGAACCCACCTGCGCGCTCGGTGCAGACACTCAGACACTACTACTTTTGCAAATATTATAACACATACCCAACACTTACTAAATGGTTTCTCGGGCTACAGCCAAGTCCTCATCCACCCAGAAGATCAAGAGAAGACTGCCTTTACCACCCCCTAGGGAACCTTCATGTATGTGAATATGCCCTTTGGCTTGATGAATGTTGGTGCCACTTTTCAAAGGGAAATGGATATTTCCTTTGTGGACGAACTGGGAAGATTTATAGTCATATATTTGGATGATGTGACTGTATACTCCCAATCTGATGAAGAACACTTGCAGCATCTCAGATGTGTGTTTGAGAAGTACAAAAAATTAGGGATTTTGTTGAACCCAAAAAAGTGTCTTTTCTGTTTAGAAGAAGGAATGTTTTTGGGACACATAATATCGAAAGATAGAATTAAAATAGACCCCAACATGATAGAAGCCATCTAGAAGGTGGAACACCCCAGGAACATCAAAGAACTACAATCATTCATCGACAAAATAAATTTCCTTAGAAGGTTCATACCCAACTTAGCCGAACTTCTTAGGAACATCACTAATATGCTTAAAAAAGACACAAACATCAAGTGGAACACTAAATCCAAATAATCATTTGAGCAGGTGAAACATGCACTCACCCAAGCCCCAGTCCTAATAAGCCCTGACTCCACCAAATAATTTTGTCTTTTCTCTTTTGCATCTAAACACACCATAGCAGTGGTACTGCTACAGAAAAATAGTGAAGGGTACGAACTGCCCATAGCATTTTTCAAAAAATCTTTGAGAGATGTTGCGTTGAGCTACAACATAATGGAGAAACAAGCCTTTTCCCTGGTAAATACCATAAAAGACTTCAGAGTGTATATTCTCCATTCTCACACAATTGCATATGTCCCAAATGCAGTGGTAAAGGATATCCTGACTCAGGATAACCCAGATGGAAGGAGGGGAAAATGGATTGCGGTCATTCTGGAATATGACATCGAAATAAAACCTACAAAACTGATCAAAGGATGGGGTTTTGCCAAGCTAATGGATGAATCTAATTTTCATGCTCTAGACATTAATTGTTTGGCTACAGTTGATGGACCGGAAGAGAAGGCGACTCCAAACGTAAAAGAGGTATTCTTAAACTCTCCTTGGTACGCAGACCTCATTTTTGTACTCCAAAATTTACAATCTCCTCCTGGTTTGACTAAGACCAAAGACAAATTTATTAAATTGAAAGCATTGAAATTTTGTATTCTTGAAGGTAATCTCTATTAGAAAGATCCTGGTGGTATCCTGCTTAATTTCCTACTAAAAGACAAAGCTGATAAAGTTCTTCAATATTTTCATGCAGGAGACTGTGGTGGGCACCTGATCTAAAAGACCACGGCTAACAAGATTCTGAGAGTTGGTTTTTACTGGCCTATTTTGTTTGTGGATTTCCACCAAAAGGTTACTTCCTGCCACAAGTGCCAATTTTTTGAAGGTAAAAGGAATCTTTTCCCCCTCCCAATGAAACCTATCTCAGTTGAAGCTCCTTTCCAACAACGGGGCTTAGACTTCATTGGTGAAATACATCTGTCCTCCTTGGGCCAACACAAGTGGATCCTCACAACCACGGACTACTTCACTAAGTGGATCCAGGTTGTACTATGAAGGCAAGCTAGTGACTTTGTTATCATCAAGTTTTTAGAAACTAACATCTTGTCTCATTTTGGATGCCCCAGAAAAATTATAGTTGACAATGCAGCAACTTTTAGATCCAAAAGGATCATATATTTGTTTAGCCAATATCGCATTACTCTGGGACACTCAAAAGCTTATTATCCGCAAGGAAATGGGCTAGCGGAGTCTTCAAACAAAAGTCTAGTGAACATTCTTAGGAAAACACTGCAAGAAAATAAGAAATCATGGAATAATAAGTTGGTTTTCACACTTTGGGCTGACAAAATAAGAACCAAAAGAGCAATTGGTATGTCTCCATACCAATTGGTATATGGCACTGAATAATTGTTTCCCCTTTCATTAGGAGTCCCTGTCATGAAAATATTGCAAGAAACACAAGTACAGCCAAATGATGTTCAACGGAGGATAAATCAAATGATTAATCTAATGGAGTCCAGAGAAGAGGTATACAACAAGACTCAGGTCATCCAGGAGAACATCAAAAATATTTTTGACAGAAGGACTAAAGAAGATGATTTTGAGTTAGGCGACTTGGTTCTCAAATGGGATTCTAGAAATGAGGATAAAGATAAGAACAGAAAATTTGATAGCTTATGGAAAGGACCTTACACCATTCATGCATTCAGAGGAAGTAACGCTTTTCTTCTAAGCAACAGTGATGGGACAAACCTGCCAGGTGGACCTGTGAATGGCAGGATGTTGAAACACTATTCACCCCCCAGTAAAGGCCTCATCACCCATTTCCATTGTACAAACCATTTTTCTCTTACTTGCATTTTTTGAGTGGATAAAGTTGATCAAATGGTTGAAGCCTGCAGAGAAGGCCCTGAGCCACTAGACAATGTCATCAAAATTTTCAAAATAAAGCAGATCAAATAGCTAAAGAAGATCTGGAGAAATTTTCTAGGACATCAAGAAGCAAGATTCTTGGCACTTCACAAGGAGAGTACCATCCCCAGGTGGAGCTGCTGTTAGAACCCTATAATTTATAGGATCAACTAATGATTGAGATTTATTCCTTTAGTGTTTTTGGTTAGCAAATAATGTTTCATTCTGTAAATGATTTGAAAAGGAAAATAAAATAAAAGAAAAAGAAAAGAAAGAAAAAGAAAGAAAAAATAAAGAAAAAAAATTGAGAAAAAAGAATAAAAGAGGGCATAAAAGAAAAAATGAGCAAAGCCCCATGCAATAACAATGACTTGATCCATATTGTTTAAACATGGTCAAGTCCTTCTGAATTGATGTTGATAGGATCAATGAATATGCTTGGCTAAAATGTTTAATCTTAGCCAAGTAGATAGGTTAACTAGTGAATAAATTTGATCAAACTATCTAATCTTGGTCAAATAATCCTAGGATAGAGTAATTTTTAGTCCAACAGTTTAATCTGGGCTAAATGTCATAGGTGAATAGGTTAGGACATAGGTTAGTTGACTTTATTGCAATAAAATATGCATGATGATCGATGTGGATTCTTGTCTTTGATGTTTGAAAGTGTGTTGCCTAACTCCATGGTGACAAAAAGCAGGGAAAGCAGAGCAAACCCACAAAAAAGGCACTAAGCCTAGGTTTCCGCTACATATGTGACTATCGTGCTTGCAGATTAAATATTGCACACAGATCTATGGCTGAGGCATTGGTTCTAATATCTACGGTTAGGAAATAATTCCAGACCCCCCCCCGACCGTTCTTCCTTTAATGGTGGGCGGGGGGGTCCAGAATGATGGTTAACAAGAGTGTGTAGATATATGGTCTAGTAGAAAACACATGGATGAACGACTGACAAGATTTTTCGGATCCCCCTGACCATTCTAACTTTAACGATTGGGGGGGGGAGGGGGGGGTCCAAAATGAAGTGGTTTCTCTTGGTGGATGCCACCCTAACGTGGAATGAATCAATTGCATCAGAACCCCTCTGCCCCAAAAACACTTACCACTTACCACCCTTCTGACATACCACCCCTGCATCATGATGTCAAACCCTACTACCTCCCCCTATAGGTTTCATCTCATAACTTCGTCAGTGCATTCCCCCTGGTCACTCGTCACAAGTCACCTCACACTTGTCGTTCTCCAATCAATGCCCCCACATCACCCTGTCACACCTGTAACCCATCCTTTACCTCCCATCTCACACCTCAAATTATTTGTTGGTCATTTACTACAGGCTAACATATTTGTTAGCCTATTGACCTGTCCCCTATGCCCAATGGATATCCGTTCACTTAAAATTAACCCATGTTCCACCATTTGCACACTGCTCAATCTCTCCACACACCAGAAAACTCATTTTCCCTCACTGATCCAGTCATCGACCAAGCCACAACCATTACCCACTAACGTTTTTTATTTAAATTGCAAGTACCCTTCACAACAATGGTGCCAAAGTCTAAAAAAGCAGAGGTCGAGGAAAATCCATTCCTCCCACCTCCTGTCGACCTCGGCTAGATTCCATTAGCCGACAAGGATGATCTAATCTCAGAGACAGGGTGTGAATTCGATTTCACAGAGTTGCAGTAATGGTTTAAAGACATGTTCATAGATCAAAGTGATGAAATTGGGCTTTGGGAATCCAATATTCCTCTGTATCTCTTTCCCCAAGTCCATCATTTCCCTAAATTTGCCCTTAAATGTCAAGCTTATTACCTCCCTGACTAGAGAGCCATAGTTTCTTCGTCCGGAGAAATTCTTTTCGGTATCACACCAGAGGCCATTGATCAAATGATGTAGATATCTAGAGTTGAATCCACCTCCCCTTTCAACCTTGAAATCCTAACAGAGGTGTACCGGAATCTATCTTTTCCTCAAAGAGCTAAGATTTTTGAGTTTTTCCTCCCATAGGATGCTCAACTCCCCAAGAAAATTCCCCCATACCATTCTTCCCTGTTCTCAGAAAAGGGAAACCAAGTGATTTCATCACTTTGTTGTCTACTTGGCTATTTTTCAGATGAATGGGTGGATGAACCTATATTGGATTTCCTATCCATTTTGTCTGCTGAGGAAAAGGCCACCATTCAGTTTGACTACAACACTTTCCTAGCAGAGAACATCCATGATCAGCTGTCAATATTCACCACAGAGGGTATGTTCCGGTATTCCTCAATACTGGCTTACATGTTCACCTTCTTTCAATCAGAAAAGTTCTCCTTCCTAATGCAGAAAATGGATAAGTACGACAAACCATAGGAGATAACATCTTGGACTTCGCTGCTCAGAATGAAATCCATAGAGTTCATCGAGCATATTGCGCCTCTCGGACCTCACAAAGGCGGGAGATTGGTACATGTATCAAAATCACACCGAAATCAGAGTATACGGGTGCATGCTAGCTCCATACAAGCCACCCAAGTATTTACCAGTGAGGATATTTACCCTAGAATATATAATACAAATGATAAATCCAGATGATATACACTTTGTGTCTCTAAAGAAGAAACATTAGCTGAGGATTAAGGGGTAGATAGGATCTTTTATCTGCAACAGTCGAGCTGCCGGGGAAGAGGCAGATAAAATTTTGAAGGAAATGAAGTTCGACGCACTATGATCTGTGTGGGATCATCTCGGAGATGAGAGTGAATAATAAAAATATCTCGTATGTTCATACACCCAAGCCTGAGATAGAAAAGTTTGTGAACCAAACGGAGTGGGAGGTGAACACTCTGGAAGAGGTAGAACAATAGTCTCCTTCAATTATTATCCCTCAGACAACTACACCACAGGTACCAAAAGAGAAAATACCTAGAAAGGATACTTCTCCTTCTGTCACCAAAGTCTCAGTTGATGATTTCCAGATACACTCAAAAAGGAAAAAAGCTAGTCATACAAATGACACGACTAGTGAAAAGGAAACCCAGTCCAAAACAGTTATGAAAGATGATCATTCACCTCTAATATCAAGCAACCAATAGATCATGTCTACTTCTTCCTCCAAGAAGCAGACTGACACTCCACTAATAAGATAGCCAAATCAAGGAGGTGCTAAGTTGAGTACTTTTGAGAAATATGATATGATCAAGAAGAAGAATCGGATGTTGACCAACAACACCGATGCTCAGTTTTGGAAGCAAACATCCACAAAACAGCACAGACTATTGTATTCTTTTGATACAGAGAAAGGCAGGATGCACATGGCCTTTCTATAGGTAGAAGTGCCCAACCCTAAAGCGATCATTGATTACAAGAGAGCAATGTTTGAGTTCAACACTAGAGATGTACATCCAGCTGATCAGATGGATCTACACAAGAAAACCGGAAAAATGGTTTTCTGTACATTGGCCAATGCTTCTACTACTACTACAAAACTACAGGTTTCTCTAAATAATGTATAGACCCGATTAAAGTTGGAGAAGATATCATCTTTTGCAAAGGACAACATAATTAAGTCCTTAGAAGAATTGGTACTCAAGATTGGGTATGATCCCTCAAATGTGAAAGCAGTTGAAGTGATGCTCAAGAAAAATAATGTTGACATAACATCTCTGAGGAAACAACTGAAACTGCCACCTACAGAAGATGCACAGGCAAAGGAGATAGCTGAGACAGAAGGTGAAAAGGATGAAATTATCAAGTTGATGATGGAGCAAAATGCATAGTTAAGAGAGATGGAAGCAGAGATGGAGATATTGGTAAAGGAGAAGGAACGAAAAACACCTATGGAAGTAATTCCACTGAGTGCACTTCCCCTCATAGGATTTAGCACAACAACTATAGCAGAAACCACCACAGCGAAAATTCCATCAACCACCCCACTGTCAACTCTGGAAAAGACAGTGGAGCTAGCAAAATCCATGGAGGAGATGAACTTACAAGAGACAGAAATCTACAAGATGAAAAAGGAGGTTGAGAGTCTTTAGGAGCTCAAGACATCTTATCAGACAAGTTTCCACATGGAGAAGCAAACATTAGAGAAGCTCAAGAAGGAACTATAACAGCTGCAAAAGCAAACATTGGCAGGCAAGACACTTGTTGAAGCGAAGGAGAATATTTGGATGGATATTTCCAAATCTATAAATGAAATACGGCCTATGGTACAAATCATGTTTGAGAAAAATGAATTGGTATTGAGGAGAAGACAGGCTATCGACAAGATAAAAGGAGAGCTAGGGGAAATGCCCACTGAAGAAAATGAAATTATCAAATTCTTGAATTCGAAGACCAAAGATGAGCTAGAAGACCTAAAGATTGAAGATAGGAAAAAAACCGTCCTCGAAGTCAAGAGGATTCTGACCAAAAGAGGACTAATGTTGTAGCTGGAGGAGAAAGTCTAGAATATGGATGTCGGAGTTCAGAGATTTTTCAGCAAAACAATGCCTTGTAGAAGAAGGATCTCCCTGGTTGGTTGGTTTTGAACGATAAGCTAATGACCTTATCTGACTATGAGTAGAAGATTACCACGGTGGCCAAAGATAGTTCCAAATTTTCAGGAATACAAGGCAATATAACAGGCAAGTCATTCTTAGAGACATTGCAGCCAGACCTCAGCATACAGCATGAGATCAAGTATATTGTCATTGTCAAACCGACATTTTCCAAGTATACAGAAATGGAGGAGATCTACCGGAGATTTCTCAAAGTCACCACTCCCAGTCAACAAAGATGGGAGGATTTGCGCAATTTGATCAAATGAGGGATGAGATTTCCCATCCAATTCAACATGCGGAGCAGTTAAAATTCTAGTGGATGACTCACCAATGACTTTCCCCAAAATCAACATGAGAAATTCGACACATCATCATCAATTACCTATAGTTCAGTATTATGTTACTTATTTAGTTAGATTCAGATCTTGCCACATCTTGATCAGTAATGATAGGGTCATTTGTAATTTTTATTATAAATACTTCAAATTTTGAAGTGTTGAGGGTTGATTTTTATGCCCCAGCAAGCTGTAAGCACTGTAACTTTTATCAAGAGATCTTCCAGTAATATAAAGAGATATTTCACATGATTCTTGCATGTCATTTGTTGGTGAAGTTTTCTATTCTCAGTTGAATGTGTATCTTTCTTAGTTATCATATTGTTTTCTAACATGATCATTTAAAAGGAGTTAAAGTTGCAGAATTTACCTTTGCGTACTCTGTTCCTTGCTTTTAAAGATCTAAGTGTTTTTCGTCTTACGTTGTATTCAAGAAATTCTTAAATTCTTCTTGGGTATAATTAAATAATCTCACCTTTTCTGTTGTCCATCATTTTATTTCTAAAGAATCCAATTGCTGCATTATCCTGCTCTGTGAAAAGAATCTTTATATCTATTCTCTGATCTCTACCTTTATAAACAGACCCCATATCCAAATGAATGCATAAAACCTTTTCAACCATTTTATAAAAAACAAACAATTCAGTCTTATTCATCTTAACTAGCCTAATATATGAAATTTGAAACAAAGTTAAATCTCACAAAGAAATCCCTCTTTGAAACTGGTAGGTCTAGATCCCAGTTTCAAAGTGGTTGGATAAGTTTACCTCTAGTAAGTTTCTTCTGCTTTCCAACAACTTCTGGTAATTTGTAGAGTGATAACACTTGGTATCCAGCAGTGACCAGAGGCTTGACCAGAATGTGTTGAGGAACCAACTGTCTTGATCTAAGATAATGGTTTTTTGGATCCCAAAATGTACCCACACTCGTTCAAAGAAGATCTTGGCAGTGGCCTCCACTGTGATGCTCTTCTTGCAAGCGACCAGAATCACCATCTTGGAAAAGTGATCAATAACCACAAAACATAGTCATTTCCCCACTTGGTGGACGGAAATCTCGACATGTAGTCCATTGAGATGGATTATGAGGGCCTGTCAGTAGTAGGAAGAGGCGTGTACAAGACTTGTTTCTTTGTGTTAAGAACCAATTATCAATATAGCATAGAAAAACCTCAGAAAAAGTACGCAATGCCTTGAAAAAGAGATAATTTAAGATAATAAGCCTCTTCAAGGGGGAAACCTCCTTCTACCCCACTTAAATGTTCAAGTACAAGATGATTCAAAGTGAAAATGACTCCTTGGTATATATAAAAGACTAGGAGGTATAATTACAACAAATGGCCTAAAGATGACATAAATAAAATAACATTACTAATATAATATGCCCCAATTAAGGGATAATGAGCCAATATTAGGGCTGAACATGCCCCTCCCCTTGAGAAAAGTGTTGTCTACAACACTTGAGTAACTCCGGATGCTTATGTATAAAAGACTCATCTTCCCAAGTGGAATCTTCAGCTGGTAGTTTCCTCCATTTAATGAGAAGGAAATGATAGCAATACTACATGCATTGAAGAAATGGCATCCTTACCTAATAGGTAGGCACTTCAAGGTCAAAACAGATCATGATAGTCTTAAATACTTCTTGGAACA
>JZKD02S1337010.1:487673-516024 GCA_000966675.3 Picea glauca | reverse complement strand
CCTTTAAAGTTCCTATGAATACATCAATCAAGTGATCATCTGGAATATCGGTTACCTTTATATTCAATCTTTGGAAGTTCTCAATGTGCTCAGTAACTGAACCCTTTTTCTTGAGGTTTATCAATTGGCTAAAGAGGGTATTGCTCCTTGTATCCTCATAGTGTGATATCATTTCTTCCGTGAAAATTGTCCAAGTGATGAGTGATTTGTGAGAACAAAGCCATCGATACCATACAAATTTATTAGGCTCTAAGTATAAAGAATCAATTTGTACCTTTTGTGTATGTGGCACATTATGGAGATCAAAGAATTGCTCCATCCGAAGTATCCATGTGATTGGGTCCTTGCCATCAAACTTCCTCATATCAATCTTAGAAATGTGGCTGGTCTTCAAACCAAAGTTGGAGTTTCTCCATTCCTGATTCACCTTCCTTGTGTCCTCATCATGAATTTCATGGGATGCATTTTCACTTTTAGGTGTCTTCTCTGTTACGAATTTTTTCAATACTTCCATGATCTCCCCTTTTAGACCCTCCATCATCTCTTATAGTTCCTCTTTTGTTACTATCTTCTTTTGTAAATCATTTATGTCCCTATGCATTTCTTCACCTTCATCAATAGTCCAAGTAGGATTGTCTGGAGGATTATTTGGTGTAGAAGTTCCCTTTTTGGGTGGCATGTTGGCCAAGTATCACTTTTGAACCTTGATTTTGAGGTGGTTCTACTAGACAATATTTATTATGTTGTATCTCCCAAGTTTCGACCCTTCTGGGTATGAAACTTTATTCTATGTAGTTCTTTGATATTTATTCTCTGCAATTCCATAGGTCTGATCAAAATTGGATGTGCCAAGTGGAATTTACGGTAACTTCCCCACAACTTGCTGATTTTTGGTCTTTCCAGGAGATATCACTTGTATAGCGTGCCCCGCACAAAAAAATGATATAAAAGTCTGAAACTCGCACCAAAAATACTACAGATTGTCCATGATTCAATGAAACCAGTTTCACTCAATTTGGATACTCTAGGAAGAAGTTGTGATTGTTTTACCTAGAACACCTTCTTGAGACTAGTCAATAGGACTAGTCAGATACCTTATCTTACACAGGGTGTATCTTCAAATTTAAGATGACTGAGAAGCTAAAATTTTTACCACAGATACCTTACTAATTTCTGTGAATATCCTTCAAATTTCAAGGTCTAGAACGTTATAGAAATTTTTTTATAGCGAAAATTCCACAATGACTCAGTTTAGGATGATTCCATAACCCTATCTTGTACAAGTTTTATCTCCGAAAGTATAATACCCCGGGAGATGAATTTTGAACCCAACATACCTTGATCTATCTGCTAAATATCCTCCAAGAAGTTCCTTCAGAAACGTTGTAGAAAAAAAGTTATAACGAAAATTCCAAGGTGTCTCAGAGGTAGTAGATAAACCTCAAGACCTTGAGCTCTGACACCATATGTTAAGAACCAAATATCAATATAGCATAGAAAAACCTCAAAAAAAGTACTCAACTCCTTGAAAAAGAGATAATTTTAGATAATAAGCCTCTTCGAGGGGGAAACCTCCTTCTACCCCACTTAAATGTTCAAGTACAAGATGATTCAAAATGAAAATGTCTCATTGGTATATATATAGGAGACTAGGAGGTATAATTACGACTAATGGCCTAAAGCCGACATAAATAAAATAACATTACTAATATAATATGCCCCAATTAAGGGGTAATGAGACAATATTAGGGCTTAACACTTAGTGGCCATTTTGGAAATAGCACAGGCAGTACAAGACTTGATATACTTGTTGACATCCTCCTGAATTTTTGGCCAGTAAAAAATGTTTCTATGAGTGTTCGACATCAGATCCTCTATTCACACTCGCTAGATTGTAATAGGTACCTTGGGGTCCATCATCATCATCGATGGGCCATCAATGATCGGTAATCAGATGGTGTCTACAATGCTTGACATCAACTCATTTATTTGCATGATGTATATTCATATCATCGAGGTTTGGGATGAAGACCTTAGGTTTAGGGCCACATTATTTATTTACAACATCCCCTCCCAAGTTGTGTCAGAGTATATCACTTGTATCTTAGTAATTTGAATACTTCAGGGTAACTCCCCTTCATTCTTGTTGTCTTATTGACATCTATATTCTATGTCATAGATCTACATTATATTTGTTGGTGGCTATGTGTAATATTCCCCAAATTTCACTAAAATAAAATAAAATTTTGATGAGGGAAATAACATCGATAAATTATCGAAAAATGTTGTGGCACATGAAATATTCCCTTATAAATCTACATTACTGATTATGCACATGAAGGTTTTTACTCTACTATGCTAAACATCATGTATGAGGTTTAGTGTGCAATAACAAGTTACTGTTACTATTCATTAACTAATTCCATAGCCATCTTATTTGATCAACTCGGAATCTATTCTCCTTACCACTGCGTTAAAGTCTTAACTCTGACTATTGATATCTAGGTACTAGGCCTATTTAGGTCCAGTGTAAAGTTCACATGCAAAACAAAAGGGGTTTCATCGAACCCATGCTAGCCATACCCATTACTGACATAAACACAATCCTCATCCAATTTTTATAAATATACTATATATGTATAGATATGTATTATAAATTCCAAGACTTTAGGCAAGAGCTATGACTATAATGTTATGACCCTAGTGGACTAGGGACCATAACCATCCTAGTCCATAGTCTACACGCTAGGATACAATAGTCCACCCTACTTAGCTTTCTCCATAGTATAGATGAATGTGACACACGCTATGTAATATAGACTATGTAATAATTTATACTAGTGCACAAGTTATTAATGATCTGACATTTGGCTACATGTCCACTCAACCTTTAAAAGGTTTTGATAACGAAGAAGGAAAAAGTGGATGCCAGGTCAGGACTGAACCTAGGTCGGTGTTGGTCTTGGAATTTAAATCTAGGGCATGTCCATTAATGGCGGATTGACCAACCTATTACCCTCTAGGCTTGCCATTGTATTGAACCGACCATTGTGGGCTCGACACTTTGGAAAAACAACATGGCAAGGAGTGGGGTGGCATACTCATCGCTCCTTCTCCATCGAAAGGTTCGAGGTGCCATTACTCCCTTCGTAACTAAACCCTTGAACCTCATTTCACTTGGTCATTTATTTATTTACACTTTGCGTCTGGTACTAGCATTCAACTCTGTTATGGTATTCGGCTCTTTGAAGGCATTCATATCTAGAGATAACATTCGGTTATGAGAAGTATCTCCTCGGGTATGGTAAGTACTCTATTACTCCTTCTACAACAATTTATGTGGGTTGTTATGCGGTTTAGGTGTTTTCTTTTCGGTGGTGATCAATGTGAATCTCTTCTTGCAATTAATAGTTCTTTGTCAAATATCCTTTTACGAACATTCGTTATCTAGTGTAATATATATACATATATATATACTCTGTGAAACTCTCTTTGTATAGAAATGATGGGTGTTTCTATGGAATAACCCCTATGTCTAGGCATCGTTGCTCTCTGTGGAATAATTTTCCTTTCTATAAAAATAACCCATCACTCTTGGTGGAATAACCTCTCTTTCCAAGAAACACATTCTCTTTGTGAAAATAATCCTCTATGTATATAAATATAAGTACTCATGTGTATTCTCTCATTTTTCTATGCATCGTATACTCTCTGAAAAGGTTAATTTCCTTCGCATATGTAAACATAATATGCTCTTCATGAACACAATATGCTCTTTGTGGATTATATCCTCCATTTATACAGCTTGCATTCTCTGTGGTATAGTTTTGTGTATAAAAGAACTCACTAAGGGGTAAGTTCTTTGTACAAATATACTCTATGTACCCTTTATTCATATGGTTTTTGGTCTGGACAAGATAGTTAGACTCGCGGCCTCATCTGGGGTTACTGTGCAAGGAGACAACATAAAAAATGAGACCTGGGTGAAGGTTGATGCAATTAGGGTGTTATATATTTTACCATTTCCTGGCCTAGTTATAGTCTAAGATGCTTCTTGTAATTAATATCTCATTATAGTTTCTTTGTATGTTTAATTCGTATTCAACTCCTTCTAAAAGTTCTTACTGGTTATCAAACATCTCCAATCCAACACCCGTGGATTGAGTATCACTGTTAATAGATGATGTTTATATCCTTATTATCTTCTTTGTATACCTCCTTTCCCTAACAGAGATATTCTAGATCAATCAAAGAAAATCCCTACTCCTATTCCTTTCGCCATACTTAGGTTTATGTCTGTGTAAAAAAGAAACACTGTCGGGATTTTCCTCTATATAAAGGTAACTCTGTTTTGTTCTTAAGTTGTTGAATCTAGAATTTAGTTTTTCTTTTTCCACCTAGTAACCGTGAATTATTTTCGTTCCTTTTGGTTCATCTAAAAAGGGTTTTGATAACATACTTCCAATTTTATTCCTTGAATAAATTCTATCATTCATCAATAATCTTTATCATTCTGGATTCTATAAAGAGTAAAGTAACTTGCTATCGCTACTTCCCTATTAAAACATTTGTTTCCCTTAATGGTTACAATTCTTTGTTTTCTCTATAATTCTATTCTCTGCATTTTAGACTCTTAAATATTTTAGAGAATATGCACAAAGATACTGAACAATAGAGTTGTATTTAAAGTCTTCTCTTCTTTCTTTAATTGATAAATGAAATGTTTATGCATGAATATAAATTAATGATGGGTTCCTTCTTCCTTGCGAGGGAATCCATCAGATGGATACAAATCCACTCCTCCTCCTCCTCCTGGATCCTAGATCGACTAATTCGCAAGGAACAAAGACAATCTGGCATTCATCGAAATCCAAGATAAGTTGCATTCTTACCTTATTTTATTTACTTTCATAAATTAAAATCTTGAGTACTAGTGAATTTTCTAACATTCTCACTTTACTTCTCTTGTAGGTTGGGAAAATAGTGGGCTTGGTGAAAGAAGCTTCCTGCCACAAAAGGTATTTGAGTTCCATGTTCTTCCTTCACCAACCCATGCACACAATTTCTTCGGTTACCTACAATTTCTAAGTAGACCTCTTTAAGATTATTTTTTAAAACACAAATGGTTTTGGAATTCTTGGGTCCTATGATACCCCAACTGAAATGTTTGGATATCAACCTATTGACTGTAATAGTTACTTTTGCAAGAAAATATGAGGTCTACTGTATTAACTATATTTATGTGGTAACAGATGCAAATAAAGAACGCATTTGGACTTTTATTCTTTCCATGCATTCTCACCATGAAATTAGCACAATAATAATGCAGTCTTATTTTATTTATTCTCTGCAATAATTGATTATGTACAAATTTGAACAATAATCAAAATACATATCATTATTGGCCAATAGGCACATAAACATAGTTTTATTTTTATTTCTATATGCATACCTATATATAGTCAAATATATATATAACAATCATATTTCAGATAAACATTATTACCAGTATCATTATACTGTAGCAAGCCATAATATAACATGGCTATATAGTCCCTTTAAACAGATTTCACTTATGTGTATACAAGCCAAACATATTCCTAACATGTAACAACTATAGTTATAACATCAATAATGAAATACATATATGAGATACATATCTGAATAAGTTGATGCTGGAAAACAAAAGGAACAACCATGTTCCACCCAACCGTAGAACATAACAACCATAGTCACTTGTCCTGATCACCCCTTAGCCTAACCATGAGTCCATAAGGGAGAACTGAAATATCCTCCTCAGCTATAGTCACCATCAACAGATCAGAATATGCGTTGCCTCACACTACAGGTGCTCATAAAAAAAAACAATTCTCAATCCTCCAACATACTAAGTAGTGTCCTGCGTCCCACATATGTTGTATATATTCTTGTGCCTAGGTCTTTCCATTCCTTTCCCTCCTTGGGGAAATTCCCAGCTTTACAAATCCTTGATTTTTATGGGCTGCTAGTGGTCAAATTCAACTTCTTCCACTTGTAAAAATCAGCCCCGAGGTAACTCAAACCTATTCCCCACTCATGGAGTCATGGTCAACTATTTTTAACCTGACTGTTCCAATTGTTTTTCAGCATTAAATTTATTAAAAGTTTGTCTCAGACACGTGTCCAATAAAAGAGGACAATTGGGCAAGTCAAATATTTTCCCAACAGTCATCAAATAATTTATTACATAATCCAAAATTCCAAATTTGGATTTTCCATAAATGGAAGAAACTTTCCAAATCCAAATTTTCCAAAAACGAAAAATTTATTTCAAAATTCAACATAGAATTTAATTATCTAAAATTTGAGGATATTACATCCACTCCCCCTTAAGTACAACATTGTCCTTAGTGTTCGCTCCTCTCTCAGAATAGGGTTGGATAATATTTTAACATATCTTCTTTGAATTCCCAAGTGGACTCCTCAAGACTAAAGTGCTTCCATTACACTTTTACTAGGGTGATGGCTCTGTTCCGTAGTACTGTTTCTTTCCTGTCCAGAATGTGCAGAGGTTCCACTTGGAACTCACCTTCTAGTTCCACCTACACCAAGTTCCAATCAATGATGTGAGTAGGATCATGAATATACTTTTTTAGTAATGAAACATGAAAAACATTATGAACTTTTAAATTTGCAGGAAGTGCTAGTTGATACACCATGGGTCCGATTTGAGTTAAAATATCGAAGGGGCCATAAAACCTTGGCACCAACTTTGAAAAATTTCCTAGCTTTAGAGAGCTCCTTCTTGATTTGACTTTTAGATATACGTGGTCCCCAATTTGAAATTCTAGATGCCTTCTTTTTAAATCTGCATAGCTTTTATGTCGGTCTTGGGCCTCTTTTAAGTTATGTTGTACTATTTTTACCATTCTCTCCATTTCCTGGATCATTTCCAGTCATACCATAATCTTGTCAACTAGATTATCCCAGCTAATCGGGGTTTTTCATTTCCTTCTGTATAATGCTTCGAAGGGACTCATCTTAGTTGATGTCTGATAACCATTGTTGTAAGAAAATTCAACTAAGTGAAGGTACTCCTCCCACTTAGTTGGTTTTTTCCTTACGTACATTCGCAACATGTCTTCAATAATCTAGTTTGTTCATTTTGTTTTCCCATCCATTTGTGGATGGTAGTTTGTGTTGAAATTCAGGTTAGTATCCAATCCTGCAAACAATTCCTTCCAAAAATTTGACGTAAATTTGATATCTCTATCGGAAATCACCTTCTTAGGAATTCCATGCAATCTAAATATTTCTTTCATAAAACTTTCAGCGATATTAATCACTTTATAAGTAGATTTCACAGGTATAACATGGGCAGATTTGCTTAGTTTATCAATCACTACCATAATCAAGTCATTTTCTCTTTGAGTCTTAGGAAAACCTGTGATCAAGTCCATTGAGATAATCTCTCATTTCCATTATGGTATAGGCAGAGGTTGTAACAGATCTGCTGGATGTTGATGTTCAGCCTTTACCTGTTCAAAATCTAAGTATTTAGACAAATATTTAGTTGTTTCATTCTTCATGTTAGGCCAATAAAAAAAAATTCTTAAGGCTGTTATCATTTTCTGATATCCTGGGTGACCAGAATACGACTTTTTGTGTAGTTCGTCAAGAATTGTTGTCTTTAAATCAGCAGAATTATGTACATACAACCGGTTTTTGAACCTTAACAATCCATTTTTATCTAAACTCCAATCTGTTATGTTCAATTTTTCTGCATTTCCTTGCAATTCTGTTGTTTTTTAAATGTAATTTTCGTCATTACTGCTTGCATATTTTATTCTTTGTTCGATATCGTTTTCTTCTTTGTTGATAGTTTTTTCATAAATCCCATTAGTCCTTCGACTTAGTGCATCTGCAACTTTATTTTCCTTACCTTTGATGTGTCATACCTCAAAATCAAACTCACTTAAGAATTCCAACCATCTTGCTTGCCTTACGTTGAGATTTGGTTGACTGAACAAATACTTTACACCACTTTTGTCGGTTAGTAACATAAATTTTCTTCCCATTAAATAATGTCACCACATTTTTAGTGCATGAATTACGGCTGCTAATTCTAAATCGTGAGTCACATAATTCCATTCATGTTCTTTCAGTTTACGAGATTCATAACATATGACATGTCTGTCATTTGCTAGTACACCTCCTAATCCCTCTTTGCTTGCATCCACACAAACTGTAAAATATTTATCGGGATCTGCTACCTTTAGGATAGGTGTTGTAGTTAACAGTCTTTTTAGTTTATCAAAGTTGTCCTGACACTTTTGTAACCAAGTAAATTTTATTCCCTTTTTCTATAGTGTAGTAATTGGATATGCGATCCTAGAAAATCCTTCGATAAATCTCCGGTAATAACCAATAATTCCCATAAAGGATATGATGTTTGCTACATCCTTAGGGATAGGCCATTCCATAATGGATTTTATCTTTTCTGGGTCAACTACAATACCATCTTCGGATATTGTGTTTCCTAAGTACTGTATCTTTCTTTGGTAAAATTTGCACTTATCAAACTTAGCATACGGCTTATGTTCCCTTAAAGTCCGCAATACTATTTTCAGATGTTCTTCATGTGCTTCTTTTGTTTTTGAGTAAACTAAAATATCATCGATAAAAATTATCATAAATTTATTTAGATATTGGTTGAATATACTATTCATCAAGAACATAAAGGTTGTTGGTGCATTAGTAAGCCCGAATGGGATTACAACAAACTCATAGTGTCCATAACATGTTCTAAAATTTGTTTTATTTATATCTTCATCCTTTATTCTGACTTGGTGATAACCAGACCTTAAATATAGCTTAGAGAATATCTTTTCTCCTCCCACTTGATCAAAGAGGCCGTTAATCCTAGGTAAGGGATACTTATTCTTAATTGTCATCTTATTCAGTTGTTGATAGTCAATAAATAGCCTCAAAGTCCCATCTTTCTTCTTAACAAATAAAGCTGGTGCTCCCCAAGGTGAAACACTTGGTCTGATATATTCCTTATCCAACAGTTCTTGTAACTAAATTTTTAGTTCTGTTAATTTAGGTAGGCTCATTCTATAAGGTGCCTTGGATACCGGGGTAGATCTAGGTAGTAGGTCGATAGAGAAATCTATCTCCCTCCTTGGAGGTGGTTCTGGTATTTCATCTACAAATACATCTTTGAACCCATGTAGGACTCTAAATTCTTCTAAAATTGGTTTGATTTCTTCCCTTAGTAGGTTATTTACTTGTAAAACATAAATTTGGCAACCTTTTTTCATACATTTCTTAAACTACATCGCTGATATTTTCCTAACAGAAACTGGTTTTTTGATTCCTTGTACTGTTTTAACTGTGTTGTTTTCATCTCTGTACACAAATGAATTTTTGTAACGGATTAATATCACTTTATGTTTCTCTAACCATTCCATTCCAATGATTAAATTGTAAGACCCCAAAGGTAATATGTTCAGATTTAACTTTGTACTTTGACCATCTATGCTTAGTTCATAGTCATAAATAAAATATGTTACCTTTCTTTTCGTCCCTATTGCTAACTGTACTAACCAAGACTTAGCATGCTTTTCCTTCTTTAACTTGTTCAATTCAACTTAAGAGGGAGTAATATAAATCAAACTAGCTCCTGGTTCAATTAGTATAGAGACATTGTGGGTATGAATTTTACCTTCAACTTCCACAATAGTGGACTGATGATCTGCTTGTCTACCATCCAGAGATACATTGATTTTATGCACACTTCTACCAATATCTCCAACCGTGGAAGCCTCTTGAAGGTTATGGACTGAAGTTCTTGCTATGGGATTTAAGCGTAGACAATTTCTCCTCAAGTGAGGTTCTCCACATTTCCAACACTTCAATGGTTCTTTGGGGTTGTCCCCAACCTTCTTGACTCCCAGGTTAACTGGTCTATTTCCCCCTTGGGCATTCTATGTATTTGAATGGTATTATTTATTTTGGAACCCTTTTTCCATATTACAGAAATGGGCTGGTTGGAAGCCTTTCTTAGGTTGATTCATTCTGTCATGTTTCTTGTCTTTCCATGCCTTGGGAATTTTAGATCTTTGTTTGTACTGATCATAGCACATCCGAGCCTTTCTAAACACTTCATTTAGATATTTGGGATTGTCAAATTCAATTCTGTCCTTGTATGACTGTGGTAGACATATAAAGAACCTTTGTATCTTTACCTTATCTTCTTTGATGTATGGTACAAACCTCAATAGATCTAGAAATTTATTTATCATATCGTCCATGGCCATTCTTCCTAGTCGCAATTCGTAAAATTCCATATTTTTTCTTTCGTAATACCTTTATGATAAGTACTTCTTATTGAAATGATTTTTAAATTATGACCATTCCATTCATTTTTCTTTCAATCCCTTGGCTAATTTCAAGTCTTGCCACCAGATACTAGCTTTTCCTTTTAAGTTGTAAATGGCCATTCTAACTTTCATATTACTAGTGTAGTCATAAATCGGGAAGTATTTATTTATATCTAGTAACCATGCTTCAACCTCTTCAACAGTATTTGATTCTCCATAAAAGGTGGAAGGTTTTATTTTCTTGAATTCACCTTCCAGGTGGTCCACTTGTTTTCTTTTTCTTCCTATAGATGCTTTGTTTTCTGTCATGTGTGTGTCTTCGGAAGAAATTTCCTTTCTTTTTTTATGTTTCGTGACTAGAGTTCTTAGAGGAATTTTTGCTGACCTCTTCCTCTTTTTCATTGTCTTTGGGACTCTTCTTTATTACTATATTGCGTAGCAGTATTTCATTTATTTCTTGTTGGTCTTCCTATGCTTTCTTTAGCTTCTCATTATCCGCTTTTAACACTTGTAATTCCACGATGAGGCTTTGCATCATTTCCAATAGATATTGGTTGAACTTCCTTCACTGTTATGCTCTGGGTCTCTAGGAAGTTCCTGGTTCAAATTCCCTCCAGGTCTGTCTCCTTCCTCATTCTGTGATGACATTTTCACAAGAGATAAATTGTTTTTTTGTTTGTAACATTAAATGTGTTTGTTAGATTTTCTTTAAGGAAACAACAAAAAAAAAAATTGGTGTTGCCCTGAGGTCCAAGTGTTATAACCTACAACTTTGATACCATATGTAATATTCCCCAAATTTCACTAAAATAAAAATAAAAAAATTGATCAGGGAAATAACATCGATAAATTATCGAAAACTGTCGTGGCACATGAAATATTCCCTTATAAATCTATGCTACTGATTATGTGCATAAAGGTTTTTAATCTACTAGGATAAACATATTGTATGAGGTTTAGTGTCCAATAACAACTTACTGTTACTATTCATTAACTAATGCCATAGCCATCTCATTTGATTAACTCAAAATCTATTCTCCTTACCATTGCGTTAAAATCTAAACTTTGATTATTGATATCCAAGTACTAGGACTATTTAGGTCCAATGTAAAACGGGATTTCATCGAACCCGTGCTAGCCATACCCATTACTGACATAAACACAATCCCCATCCAATTGTTATAACTATGCTATATATGTATAGATATGTATTATAAATGTCAAGACTTAAGGTAAGAGATATGACTATAATGTTATGACCCTAACGAACTAGGGACCATAACCATCCTAGTCCATAGTCTGTGTGCTAGGATACAATAGTCCACCCTACTTAGATTTCTCCATAGTATAGATGAATGTGACACACGCTATGTAATATAGACTATGTAAGACGTTATACCAGTGTGTAAGTTATTAATGATCCAACATTTGGTTACCTGTCCACTCAGCCTTTAAAAGGTTTTGATAATGAAGAAATAAAAAGTGGATTCCAGGTCAGGACTGAACCTAGGCCGGTGTTGGTCTTGGAATTTAAATCTAGTGCAAGTCCACTAATGGCGGACTGACCAACCTAGTATCTTCTAGGCCCGCCACTGTATTGATCCTCCCACCGTGGGCTTGACACTTCGTAAAACCCACATGGAAAGGAGTGGGGTGGCGTACTCATCTCTCCTTCCCCATTGAGAGGTTCGAGGTGTCATTACTCCCTTCGTAACTAAACCCTTGAGCCTCATTTTTCTTGGTCATTTCTCTATTTACACTTTGTGTCTAATACTAGCATTCAACTCTATTATGGTATTCGGCTCTGTGAAGGCATTCATCTCTGGGGATAGCGTTCAGCTCTGAGAAGTATCTCCACATGTACGGTAAGTACTCTATTACTCCTTCTACAACAATTTATGTGGTTTTTTTTGTGGTTTAGGTGTTTTCTTTTAGATGGTTCTCAGTGTGAATCTCTTCTTGCAATTAATAGTTCTCTTTCAAATATCCTTTTGTGAAAATTTTCTATTTACTGTAATATATATATACACATATATATACTCTGTGAAACTCTCTTTGTATAGAAACGATGGGTCTTTTTGTGGAATAACCCCTATGTCTAGGCATCATTTCTCTCTATGGAATAATTTTCCTTTCTATAAAAATAACCCAACACTCTTAGTGGAATACCCTCTCTTTCCAAGAAACGCGTTCTCTTTGCAAAAATAATCGTCTATGTATATAAAGACAAGTACTCATGTGTATTCTCTCCTTTGTATATGCATCATATACTCTCTGGAATAGTTAATTTCCTTCACATATGTAAACACGATATGCTCTTCGTGAATACAATATGTTCTTCGTGGATTATCCCCTCTGTTTATACAGCTTGCATTCTTTGTGGTATAGTTTTGTGTATAAAATAACTCACTAAGGGATAAGTTCTTTGTAAAACTAAGCTCTTTGTAGGCTTTATTCGTATGGTTTTCGGTCTGGACATGATAGTTAAACTCGTAGCCTCGTCCGGGGTTATTGTGCAAGGAGACAGCTTGAAAAATGAGACCTGGGTGAAGGTCAATGCAATTAAGGTGTTAAATATTTTACCATTCCCGGGCCTAGTTATAGTCTAAGACGCTTCCTGTAATTAATATCTCATTATAATTTCTTTGTATGTTTAATTCATTTTCGAATCCTTCTAAAAGTGCTTACTGGTTATCAGACTTCTCCAATCCAACACCTGTGGATTGAGTATCACTGTTAATAGATGATGTTTATCTCCTTATTATCTTCTCCGGATACCTCATTTCCCTAACAAAGATATTCTAGATCAATCAAAGCAAATCCCTACTCCTATTCCTTCCACCATAGTTAGTTTTTTGTTTGTGTAAAAAAAAACAATATCGGGATTTTCCTCTGTATAAAGGTAACTCTATTTTGTTCTTAAGCTGTTGAATCTAGACTTTAGTTTTTGTTTTTCCACCTAGTAACCATGAATTCTTTCCATTCCTTTTGGTTCATCTAAAAATGGTTTTGATAACATACTTCCAAGTTTATTCCTTGAAGAATTTCTATTATTCACCAATAATCTTTATCATTCTCGCTTCTATAAAGGGTAAAGTAACTTGCTATCGCTACTTCCCTATTAAAGCATTTGTTTCCCTTAATGGTTACAATTATGTGTTTTCTCTATAATTCTATTCTCTGCATTTTAGATTCTTAAATATTTTAGAGAATATGCACAGAGATACTGAACAACAGAGTTTTATTTAAAGTTTTTCTTTCTTTAATTGATAAATGAAATGTTTATGCATGAATATAAATTAATTATGGGTCCCTTCTTCCTTGCGAGGGAACCCATTAGATGATTACTGATCCACTCCTCCTCCTTCTGGATCGTGTATGGATCGTGTATCGACTACTTCACAAGGAATGAAGACAATCTGGCATTCATCGAAATCCAAGATAAGTTGCATTCTTACCTTATTTTATTTACTTTCATAACTTAAAATCTTGAGTACTAGTGAATTTGCTAACACTCTTGCTTTACTTCTCTTGTAGGTTGGGAAAACAATGCACTTGGTGAAAGAAGCTTCCTGCCACAAAAGGTATTTTAGTTCCATGTTCTTCCTTCACCGACCCATGCGCGCAATTTCTTCGGTTACCTACAGTTTCTAAGTAGACCTCTTTAAGATTTTGTTTTAAAACACAAATGGTTGTGGAATTCTTGGGTCCTATTGTACCCCAACTGAAATGTTTGGATATCAAACTATTGACTGTAATAGTTACTTTTGCAAGACAATATGAGGTCTATTGTATCAACTATCTTTCTGTGGTAATAGATGCAAATAAATAATGTATTTGGACTTTTATTCTTTCCACCTATTCTCACCATGAAAGAAGCACAATAATAATACATTCTATTTTTATTTATTTTTTGTAGTAATTGATTATGTACAGATTTGAAAATAATCAAAATACAGATCTTTATTGGCCAATAGGCACATAAACATAGTTTTCTATTTATTTCTATATGCATATCTATATTTATATAGTCAAATATATATATAACAATCATATTTCAGATAAACATTATTACAAGTATCATTATACTATAGCAAGCCATAATATAACATGGCCATACAGTCCCTTTAAACAAATTTCACTTATGTGCATACAAGAAAAACATATTCTTAATAGGTAACAACCATAGATATAACATCAATAATGAAATACATAACTGAGATACATATGTGAATAAGTTGATGCTGGAAAACAAAAGGAACAACCACGTTCCACCCAACCGTAGAAAATAACAACCACAGTCACTTGTCCTAATCACCCCCTAGCCTGACCATGAGTCCATAGGGCGAACTGAATTATCCTCCTCAGCTATAGTCACCATCAATAGATTAGAATATGCCTTGCCTCACACTACAAGTGCTCATAACAACAAATAATTATTAATCCTCCAACATACTAAGTAGTGTCCTTCCTCCCACATATGTTGTATATATTCTTGTGCCTAGGTCTTTCCATTCCTTTCCCTCCTTGGGGAACTTTGTAGATTTACAAATCCATGATTTTTAGGGGCTGCTAGTGGTCAAATTCAACTTCTGGCACTTGTAAAAATCATTCCCGAGGTAGCTCAAACCTATTCCCCACTCATGGACTCATGGTCAACTATTTTTAACTTTGTTGTTCCATTTGTCTTTCAGCATTAAATTTATTAAAAGTTTGTCTCATACATGTGTCCAATAAAATAGGACAGTTGGGAAAGTCAAATCTTTTCCCAACAGTCATCAAATAATTAATTACATAATCCAAAATTCCAAATTCGGATATGTCATAAATGGCAAAAAAATTCCAAATCTGAATTTTCCAAAAACAGAAATTTATTTCAAAATTCAACATAGAATTTAATTTTCTAAAATTTTAGGATATTACACTATGATTGTGATTCATGACGTAGATCCACATTGTATTGTCCCATGGCTACAGTCTTCTTGATGACATGGATCCACTGTGTATTCTTTCGTGAACATGGTCTAGAATTTCATACCATTGTTCCATAGTGTATTTTTTGGTGGCCATGCTCATTCAGAGTATGAGTATGTCTACCTAGAGGATTGGTCTATATATTCTCTCATCCTTGATGTCTGATTGCAAGTATTTCGGCCATTCATTCCTTTCCTGACCTCACACATTAGGGGGCACTTGTTATACCTTTATTTTCCACCATAGGTTGTGAAAGCATGTTATTAGATGTTATGATGCTAGAATTACAAAATTGAGTGAAATTGTCATAAATGTTTCACAAGGAACTAATTATTTTGTCTCAATTTCATAATATTGTGAAATAAGAATTATTTCATAATTGAGAATAAACTCATATTTGAGAACAAACTCATAATTGAAAATAAAGTTCATGGTGAGTTAGAAAAATCTCATAATTGGGCAAGGAACTTGAGCAAAAGTCTCATAATAGAAAAAAAGTTCATAATAGGTTGGCAAGAGCTCATAATTAAGCATGAAACTTGTGCATGAATTGTAATTGCTTAGTTCACATGCCATCAATCCTACCTATGACTTGTAATTTCTTAGTTCACATGCTATCAAGCTATCCATGACTTCTACACACCTAATTCACATCTCATGAAGCTTATCTCCAATCTTTTCTAAAATCCTATAAGAAGAGGCCAAATCAAGGAGATGGAGAATAATATTTGTTAGGGTGGTTATGATGTCAAAATAGAGACAAACACTCAAGAGGCTAAGGAAGAGAAACGGGAGCCTAGAACTAGGAGGAAAGCATCAACAACCAAGGTATGAGTTTGATGTATTTCTTTTACATCCATTAATGGATCATCGATTTTCCTCCAGATTATTTGTGTTTAATGCATGAGTAATTTTCATATGATCTTATAAGCAATAGATCTAGATAGATCTATTGAATTTGGTTTCCTAACACTAGAAGGACATTAGATAGGTGGTTGTTTGGATCCTTATGTGTAGAAAGAAATATTGCAAGATTTGTCGCTAGATCTCAAGAGATGCAATAGCCAAGGCATTCTAGGACAACCGTCAGTCTAAAAGGTAAGATCCATCTCCTTCTTGGTTAAAAGGAAATAATTTACTTGTATCTAGAAAACCATAGGAATTCACCCCTCTTCTCTCTAGATCAAGGGAAGATCCTAGGGAGATCTTGTGATACACTCAATGAGATCCATATGAGACTTTGTCTCATAACATTTATTGTTGGTCAACTCATTCAGTCGGGCTATTTTTCCCCTTCCTTATTCGACCGACTTCACTTCTGCTCGACTAGAATTCGTCTCTGGTCGATTGAGCATTTTCTCTTGGTCGATTCATCTTCTTTTTCAGACATGGGCCTGGTAACCAAGTTATGAGAAGATGTATAAGCCACTAGACAACAAACTATCTAGAGTAGAGACCTAAGACTAGCAGGCTCATTAAGGAAAAAGAATTTTGCAATGCATTGACATCTAGTTTCTCACATGCAGATAGTATGCAAATAGAGGGGATTGTAGTTGGTTGTTTCCATTAGTTGCACAAATAAGGCTTTGCAACAATCAAAAGAACATAGACTGCATTGAGAACATAGAACTCACATAACATCAGAATCAATCACTAGCTTCATAATATTTGCATAGAATCTATCTTTATTGACTGGGTTGCTATTGCGTTATCATCTAGTTGTAGTGTGCATGTTACAAGCAGGACAGGGCTTTGCAGTAGACAAAGAAGAGAGATTAAATAGCAACACAAATGAACAAAGGCCTAGTGGTTTTTGTGCAGACCAAGCACTATATATAAGATTGAGATAGAGATCAGAAATCAAATTTATGTTATTCGTGTTGGTGAAGTAAGTGGGCTATAAGCCTCCCATTTACGGATCAACTTAGGAATTTTTATTCTTGTGCATATGTTGTAGACCCACACATTGTTCACTAAATTTATCCATTTCTCCTATATACATATGTCTACATGAACAAGAAATAAAATACACAGTGACTATGTTAAGATGTGCATAAAAATAATTCTTGTAATCAATACCATGTTTGAGATATATTCATTAGGTGAATGGACAACATTCAACTTTGAATTATCAAAAAGCAATCTCATTAAAAACATGATTCCACTTATTATGATAATGCAAGTAAATTGTTATAATATGATATATAGTGCATATATGCATTATTAATATAAATGCATAATTAAGAGAATGGACATCAATTTATGTAAATGTTGGTACACTTAGAGTTAACATAACTCACTTTATAGCACACACGAGTGAGAATTTATATTGTCAACAACGTATTTGACAAGGCAAATCTAGTCAAGTCAATAATTAAAAGATCCAAAATATATGTTATTCAAAGATGAACGAAATATCTCTAAATCAAAGCATATTGAAAGAAACGTTAAAGTCAATCATCCATGTATCTATATATATATAAGAGTGAAAAATATATGTTATTCAAAGATGAACGAAATATCTCTAAATCAAAGCATATTGAAAGAAACGTTAAAGTCAATCATCCATGTATCTATATATATAAGAGTGAAAATATTTATTATTCAAAAATACAACATATATATTTCAATCAATCAACTCCTAGGAAATACATTTATATAGGAAAAAATAGTGAAAATATTTATTATTTCAAAATGCAACACATTAGAGCATAAGAGTGAAAATAAATTTAATACTACGAACCAAAGCCAATTGTCCATGATGTGAAGTAGAATGTCTATTATTCTAAGATGTGAGATATATCCCTAAATACAAGTATATGAGCCAATCATAAATTGACTTAGGGTAGAAAACTCCAAATGTGTATTGTTGAAAGATGTGGGACATGTCCCTCAATTAAAGTATATTGAATGAATCAAATCAAGTCAATCATCTAATCATCCATCGATAAAGTATATTGAATGAATCAAATCAATTCAATCATCCATAACTATGAGTACAAAATATTAAAAAAAAATATTATACATATTCATCAATCAAAATATATAAATATATTAAAAGAGTCTAAAATAAAATAAAAAACAATCAAAACAAGTACATCATCCATGAATGTTACGTAAAATAATAGAATATTTAAAATATATTGAAAAGACTAATGAAACTCAATCAATCATTGTCGTGTTAAAAGGGAAGTCAGGAGTTCAATCTAAGCTTAGATTTCTGCAGTTGCAGCTTTATCATTCTTATATCATTCACTACCCGGAAAAATATCCGGGTGAGTTTCTCGTAAGTTAATTTCTCATTAGCCAAAAAAAATAAAAAATCAATCAATCATCATTCCACCCATAAACGAATCATCCAATACATATCCGTAAACGAATCATCCATCGGTTTTTCCAGCCGCCTCCGTAGACTTCCACGTCGTCGGTAGTAAGTCAAGAGAATCCATCGTATTTTCCAGCGGCCTTCGCATAGATACTTTTCTGTTTCTTCATCTTAGTTTCCAGCAGGCTCACACCACTCTTATATTCTCTCGGCAATTCTCTCTAGACACTCAAATTTTCTTCGCTCCCATCACTTTTACATTCCCTCTGCACAATCTCACATTCTCTCGGCGTGGGAGTGGGAAAATGAGCTCCTCTTGCCGCGGCATTTTCATCCCTATCGTTATTATTATTGGCACGCTAGTAGTATTCTATTGTTCTGGCTATTTCACCACAGATGAGGATTATCCATCTTATAAAGACTGCGCTCCTTCTATTTGTGGCAATTCGATCATCCGATATCCCTTCGGAAAATGTGGCCCTGGACAGTCTGACTGCTTAGACAATCGGACCCTTCAGATTAACTTGGACGAAGAATTCCGTGCGAGAGTAATTGGAAATATCACGGACTCGTCCTACTATACCAGAACCCTTCAAATCGCCCAAGATATACACTTCGGCGATTCCTCATTCGTGGATGCTGAGTATGTCTTCCGCCCTGCTTACTCAGTCTTCAATCTTTCTCAGGGACACATAGTGGGAACAATTCTTAACTGTACACAACAAAATCAGGATATCAACGAAACCCTCACGCGGCTCGATTGGGGAGAAACGGACCGCCACTTGTTCTTCTATAATGATTTATCTTCTTACTTCTGTGGTTCATACTCTGGCTTCTGTGATAATTGCACTAGCTATTCTGTAGTCGTTCCAACGGACAAGAAGTACAACATTAGCTGTGATAAGAATTTGGAACAATTGAAGCAAAGAGGATTCCAAATTACATGGACTCTACCCGACTCTTGTCTTTCATGTATTGCCACTCGAGGAAGATGTTACGATGGTTTCATAGATGGCCATGATTTTGGCCATCATTGCATTTGCCGTCATGGTTTGTACCGCAGTAATTGCTCTGAAGGTGAGGATCTCCAAAACTTGTTTTATTGACTTTATCGTATTTTCCTTATCTTGCGTTTCCTTCTCTTACTCCGCTGTTTCCATTTCGTTTCCCTGCAGGACACCCTGCAGGTTATGTCCTATCTGTAGGACTCACAGCCGGTAAATTTCTTATCTGTTAAACCTATCCATTAGTTACTCTTACTCATCTTTTATACTCTAATTTTTCAACATTATTTCCAGAGATGTTTTTGGGAGTATGCGCTCTCTTCAGCATAGTAGTGGTTTCTTGCATACTGGTCCGTCGACAATTTTGTTGTACGAGGACTGCCACTGAGGAGCAGAGCATTCGAGCKTTTATGGAYCCCGTCGACTCAAGAACTCCCTCGGTTGAGAATTTYTTAAATTATTATTCCTCACAAGYKCCCACCAGATATTCTTAYKCTCAGATTATGACTTACACAAACAACWTGGCAGAAAAGCTTGGTAAAGGAGGTTTTGGAACAGTTTATAAAGGACAGCTTCCCACTGGACGTGGGATAGCTGTGAAGATTTTGGATGAATCCAAACAGAGTGAACARCAATTTATAACGGAAGTGGCAACAGTGGGGACKACCTGTCATGTTAACCTGGTGCGCCTCTTAGGTTATTGTTCCCAGSSATCCATAAAAGCTTTGGTGTATGAATACATGGAGAATGGTTCCCTTGAGAGATATATCCATGGAGGCCGTCATGACGAGCTGGATTGGAAACAACTATATTCAATCGCACTTGGCACAGCTCGCGGCCTTGCATACCTACATGACGAGTGCAGAAATCGCATCTTACATTTTGATATAAAGCCTCACAATATTCTTCTTGATGCCAATTTCTCACCGAAAGTTGCAGATTTTGGTCTAGCCAAATTAGCAGATAGAGAGGAAAGCCACGTCTCTGTTGCTAATAGAGGAACACTAGGTTACTCTGCCCCAGAGATGTGGTCTAGGATGTATGGAGTTGTCACTGATAAATCTGATGTTTATAGCTATGGAATGTTGCTGATGGAGATGGTGGGGGCGAGACAGAACATTGATTTTCACAATAAAGAGAGTAGATCAAGCCAATATTTCTATCCAGAGTGGGCTTTCAAGCAAGTGGAGAAGGGTCAGTTTGAGAATTTGAGAAAAGGAAACATGTCAGAGGAAGAGCAAGGAATAGCAAAAAGGTTAAGTTTAGTTGGACTGTGGTGCATACAGTTCAATGCATCTCGGCGTCCTCGGATGAGCGAAGTGATCCAAATGTTAGAAGGACACGCCGACATTAGCACTCCTCCATGTCCATTCCCCGTTGATCCACCGATGGCACCTGTGCAACTCTCTGTTTCTGACCCATCTTCTTCCACGAATACCACGCCTCCATTTCCATTCCCCGGCGATCCACCGATGACAGCTGTGCAACACTATGCCTCTGATCCATGTTCTTCGACAACTTATTCTTTGGAAGTTGAAACGAACAATCCCAAAAGTACTCACGGTGCCTAATCCTCCAGGTAATGTAATAACCAGATAGGTTATTTGCTTATTAGCTCCAAATGTGTGTAGAAGTAACAGTAGTCGTATTATTGTACTGTTTCTCGGAAATTGTTATGTCACTAGCGTCCAATGAACTAAAGCTTTTTACTACATTTATTGGGATTTTAGGATCAAAACAATATGTCGGAGTATAAGGGTTTATGATATTAAAGTTTTATTTCAATTTATTATAATCTGTGTAAAAGAGAAAACCTGTGGGTAGTGACAACTATATTTATCCATTTGTATTTGTTATATAACAACAATTTCATTTTCTGTGGGTGCTTGTATTGTGATTTGACTTTGGAATTTCATTGTACCTGGGTTGTTACCATTTCATTTTAACATTGAAATTTCAGGATGTTTCAAATATCTTTTATTTCTTTTTGTTGAGGTTGATATTTATTTTACAATATTTTCTAGGATTTGTATGATCACTCCATAACCCATATATGTCACTTTTTAATTTTTTTTTTAACCATAAAAATGTAAAATTTAATATATATATATATATAAAGAAAGAAGATAATGCACATTTCATGTGTGCCACTATAATTTTGGTGAAAAATATTATTTTTTTAAATGTTTTTTCTTGAACATAGTTTACATAGAATGCAATGTCTATACAATTTTTTTATATTTTAAATAAAAATTCTCTTTTGAAAAAACACTCCAAGTGAATCATGAGTTTTCCTCTTTTATTTTGACTATAAATTTAATTGATAGTCACATATGTATATCAATTTTAGAAAAAATAGCTAATCACAATAAAACTTTAAAAATATTAAATATATAAAAAGTAGATTTGATGGAAAATTACATATATATCAATTTTAGAAAAAATAGCTAAAAATAGATAATCACAATAAAACTTTAAAAATGTTAAATATATAAAAAGTAGATTTATGGAAAATTACATATGTATATTAGGTTTTTGTTTTCCCAAGTAAGAAAGATTTTATTACCTTCTAGAAGACATACATACAACCTTTTTGGCATGGATTTCCATGAGAGGAAACCAATCTAGCTCATCCATAGTTCAAAGATTATGTAATCCCATAGAAGAAAAAAAGAAAACTTTTGATGTTCAATTGAGATACATGACTCATGAAAAAGGATCAACATCAAGACACCACAAAAATTTGAAGCTAGAGTGATAAGAATTCATGAGAAACTAATTAGAGGGCAACAATATCAACTCTTAAGAGCGAGAAACATGTTCATTTGGAGGAGAGGCCATGGGACCAGGCGGCAGGGGAATTGGCATGTTCAGGTAAGTTGCATCCTAGGAAGACAAGTCTGAAGTCGATTGTTGCTTTGTCGGGATGACACCTAAATGCAACAATAAGAAGACTTTTTGGTCAGCCCCTAAATCCAACAACAAGAAGACTTTTTGGTCGGCCCCTAAATCCAACAACAAGAAGACTTTTTGGTCTAGTTGCTCAATTTGGAAGTTTAAGTCTATCACTTCATTGCGAACCACAAAAATAAGCTTCAAGTGGTCATCATCCAAACAAAATTTTCACGTAGAATCATCAGGGCCACTATCCTCCAGTCGAGATTGCATGCACTTGGAGGGCAGACTTCCTATCTTCATGCTTTCAAGACCACCATTGGTGAATCTCAGGACTCTTCTTATCAACAGTGGTGCAAAGGCCAACTGAGCATCGTCACCCATGGGCCCAACTCCTCCTTCATACCATTCAAATTTTCACCCCCATATCAAAGAAGTTCCCTGCATTGTCTATTCCCCACTCGCCAATTCATTCAGAAGTGCTTGTGCATCAACCACTCTCTTTGCATCACAGGTAGACTGTGTTATGTCTCTTGGCTTCATGTCAATCCTACGATGGGAACCCCAATCCCTTCAAGAGTGCCCCCTTGCTCTGACATGCGACATTGAGATAACAAGAATGTCAACACGACTAGGAAGGGGGGACGACAATGTTATCAACCAAAACCTATAGTTGCATATGGGATTGAAAACCGAGGTTGGGCGCACACTAAGAATTATTCCATTTTCTTGTGATGTCATCTTTGGGTGGCTTGGCCTATGATGCAAAGTAATTCTCATTACAACTAGAGTGGGATTGCAGTTAATTCTCGTCTCTTTAGTAGTACCATTTACCAGCTTCATCCTATTTTTCTCAGGCTCCAAGTTCTTACTACAAACTATAGTCTGGCCTTGGAGGAAAGAGAAGGCACCCTCCATGCACCCCTCTCGAGGCACACACCACCAGGTGGCAGGGTCACTATTCCCAGGGTTACTATTTGAAGCACACGCTGCCAAGTTATTGTTCCTAGGGACTCGTTCATGATCCCAAGCAGGCCAAGTGTTTCAGCCATGCCTCTGATACCAATTTGTAACACACCGGACCCCTAAATGCTCTTTTAAGGGGTGGGGTATCATAATTTCATTTTCCTAAATTGTCTCAAATCCTAACTCCAGGATTTCAATCATGTCCTACTCATCCACCACTATCCAACCACTACGTCCACGCTCAAATTCGAGCTTCAGACTGGTCTTAATCTCCTTCTAGTGTATTAGTCGTAAAGGAATTCAGCGCTTCATGCCCCTTTTCTATCTAAGTACGAGATCACCCGAAGTTTCGAACTTCTGAAGTCTCGTAAGTCCGTCACGTGGCTCCGTCCTTTGGGCCTTTCTATCACTCTACCATGCGCCTCCAAAGTCCCGAAGTCGCGGAATCCCGAAGTTTCGGTCACTTCGCAAACTACTTTAACTAGGAGGGAACATACCGAGGGTTGACACGTGGAATGGTAAGGGGTGACATGTGTCATGTCCCAATAGGCATATAGGGTACGTGATATGCTCGAATTTAGGTGACATGTGGAACACAACTTGTGGGTCTACGTCACTCCGGTGACGTCGGCTTGCCATGTCACATCAGACTAACAACCTTCTATCATTTCCCATATCTCACGGTCGATATCCGACCACGTAAATCCGTAGATCTACAATTCTCATTACTTCGTGAATTTGACGTTCAGGGTTTTATCAACACACTACTCCCCAAATTACTGAAGTAACTAATCCCCAAACTAGAGGACCTAACAACACGCATCCCTACATATTGACGACTGAGAGGATCTCGAAGGATCCAACAATCGAAGGTCATCATTACTTCGTGGATTCGGGCTTCAGGGAATTTTTCGTTACAACGCCTCTATTCTTCCGAAGTGGTCAACGACGATCTGACCACGGCATAGATCTAATGGTCCGAGGATGTCCACGTAATCTTCATAGATTTGCTGGAATTGGATGATCTAAGCTGTGATGCAACTGTTGGAAGGGGTGCCCGTTTCCACCCAACCATAAGCTCAGTCACTCCTTATAGATTTACCAATGGCCACCCCCGAGCTAGACCATGATTCTTTGAGATTCAATCTCTTCTTCTGACTCAACGAAAGTTAGGAACAAAGGTTACTGTCCTTCTGTCACGATCAGAACATGCTCCTTTCTCAAGTTATTCCTTGAAACTAAGCTTAGTCTCTCCTCTGCACTCTTCATAGTCTTCCTCTACCCACCACGCATTTCCTATCTTTCCTTTCTTAGCAAGATTGCATGTGTCCTGAATCCCCAGTCTGTGGTCAGGTCTGGAATCCTTACAGATGGGTAGTCTGCCCCATCCCCTCCTTAACTCTTGAGGAGGTATTCCCACCTAACAACCTGACTGTAATTCATTCCCAGGTCAGAGGGTTGTTTAGATCCCGAGTAATTAAATCCAACGAGGTACTGGTCTGGTGAAGATTAACGCAACCATTCTTGTTTCCCTTCACCATCTCTTTCATAACATCTGTGGTCTCTCTTAGCACATCCCCCTTCCAGCCGTCATGCAACACTTATCCACTTTCTAGTAAATAAAAAAATTTACTTTCATTGATCTTTTATATAAAATTCCATCAAATCAAACATTCATACATATCGAGTTTTCCATAGTCTCTTGGCCAATATAGTTATATTTACAAACTAGGGGAAACATGGGTGTTACAATCCCCTCCCCCTTAATGGAACATCGTACTCGATGTTCTATCTGTCAACGTGCTCTGTATATACAAAAGTAAACAAATATGGATATGCATGTCTCTTGGCATCCTCCATTTCCCATGTGGCCCATCTGGGCCAAAGTGTTTCCACTGCACCTTTACATGTTCAATGGTTTGGTTCCTGAGTGAGGTTTCCTTCCTGTCTAGTATGCATTGAGGTTGTGGTAGGAATTCTCCCTATGGCTCCACCTGAATCACAGACCAGTCAATTATATGATTAGAATCATGTACATATTTATTCAATAATGAAACATGGAAAACATTATGTGCCTTCACTATGGGAGGGAGTGCTAGCCTATAGGCTACAGGTCTCACTCTGTCTAAAATTACAAAGGGTCCACAATATCGGGGTGCCAACTTGGCACAAGCTCCCATTCTCAAGGAACTTTTCTGGGGCCTAACTCTGAGATATACATGGTCTCCTGTCTTGAATTCTCGAGGAGTTCTCTTTCTGTCGACGTAACGCTTTTGTCTATCTTGAGCAATTTTCAGATTTTGCTTTATCTGAATCACTTGTTTCTCCATTTCTTTCAGCATGTCGGGTCCGATTGTAATCCTATCCACTGGATTACTCCAGTCGATTGGAATCTTCCACTTTCTACCATAGAGGGCTTCAAAAAGGCTCATCTTTAATGACTCTTGATAACCGTTGTTGCAGGAAAATTCTACCAAAGTCAGGTAGTCTTCCCACTTCTTAAGCTGATGCATTACATGCATCCTTAACATGTCTTCTAATATATGGTTTACTCTTTCTGGTTGTCCATCATTTTGAGGGTGATAGGCTGTGCTAAACAATAATTTAGTCTCAAGACCAGCCATTAAGGACTTCTAAAAGTTTGAAGTGAATTTGGTGTCTCTCTCTGATACAATTTACCTAAGCATACCATGTCTAAATATATTCTTCATGAAGAGGTTGGGAATATATATTTCCTTGCAAGTTGACTTGATAGGATCTAAGTGAGCATACTTGCTCAATTTTTCCACCATTACCATGATGGCATCATTCTGCTTGGCTGATTTTGGTAATCCGGTGATGAAATCCATGGAGATGGTTTCCCATTTTTATTCTAGAATTGATAGAGGTTGTAACAACCCTGTTGGGTGTCGGTGTTCTTCCTTAACTTGCTAGCATTCTAGACACTTAGCTAGATAGTCATATATGTCCTTTTTCAGTCCAGGCCAATAGAATTGTTTCCTGGTGGTTGTGATCATTTTCTGATAGCCTGGGTGACCAGTATATGGTGTTTTGTGTAGTTCATCCATTATGAACCTCTTCAAGTCATCACAACTTGGAATATACAATATATTTTTGTAGGTCAGCAGGCCTTCATCAAGCATCTGATAGACTTCATACTTTAGACCTGTGGGATATTTCTTTAGGTATGATGTCACGATATTGAAAAATGCATCTGTCTCTTGTGCATTTTTTACCCTCTCACTAAGATTAGTTTCATAGGTGCTTACCATTTCCAGGTGAATCGTTTTCACACTTATGCTAAGGGCATCAACCACCCTATTTTCCTTTCCTTAAATGTGTTTGATTTCAAAATAAAAATCACTAAGGAGAGCCATCCACCTATCTTTCCTGGCATTGAGTTTTGGTTGATCAAACATGTGCCTCAACCCAAAATGGTCTGTCATAAGTACAAACCTCCTACCCAGGAATTAATGCCTCCACATTTTTAAAGTGTGCACTATGACAGTCAAATCTATATCATGGGTCAAATAATTGATCTCATGCTCATTCAATTTTCTAGATTCATAGAAAATTACATGCCCTTCTTTCATAATGACTCCTTTGAATGATCAAAATCTGGACTAGGGGTCAAATTTTAGCTCAAAAATCAAAATTCTTGGAATTGCCTCAAAATGAACGAGAGCGTAGCCCTCGTCATCATGAACCCAATGCAATTCATTTGGGTTCAAACGGACGTCGAGAGAGAGAGATATCGTGATCTGTTCGAATCGCCAAATAGGTAAAAAAATGGAATGCTGACTGTGTAGTCCGTACAGGCTAACGTGGCAAAGGTCGTACGCTGACGTGGTAGAAGTGACGTGGCAGAGCTGAGTTGGCATATGCTAACATGGCAATTTCAGATTGGCTAACATTTGGACGAATTATGTTTCGACACGTGGCATCATTTTTGGCAAATGGTGTGGTGCCATGTGGCCCAGTCATGGGCTACCACGTGGCACCCCGTTATTGGCAATGGTTGGTCAAAATTTTATGGAGTCCATGGGGATTGAACCTCGGACCTCCCCCTTTGACAAAACTTTGGTAGTGTGTGGGATACCACACAGTGGTCCTTATTTAACATATGGTTTTAATTGTATTTAAATTACATTGAAATGTGGTTTGGGGCGCGTCCGGGCTGGGGCTTAGCTCCAGCCCCGGTCGCATACATTTTAATTCATATGACCATAGTTTAAAGTGTGCACAGGTTTTGGTATTACAACTGGAGTCATAGCCCCCGGTCATATAACATTACCATATGAACTTTCGTAAGTGCGTGCGGGATTTTGAAATTGGTTAAAAAACTCAGCCCTTTTTGTTTGAGCGCGCGGTCTTATGGTGACCACATGTGGCCAGGAGTTTGACGGTTAGGGGCTGGCACGCCCTAACTGTCCCATAGTTTGATCCATTTTTTGGTTATGCGCATGTGCTGGGTTTAAGCATGCGTTTTGGAGCGTGTTATGGGTTCAACACACAGAGGTGCGTTTTGGCGAACCAGAGACAACAAGCTTGAGGAAGAGAATGGCATGAGGCCTATCTTCTTCACGTTTTGGCCAAATGAGGTGTCGTAAAATCCCAGCTAGGGGTTTTTGGACGTTCTGAATCCATTGGCACTATTTTCACAGCCATTTGAAGACTTCTTATGTAGGTTTTTCACCATTCAAGTTTCAGGAAGCTCTAGAGAGCTTGAAGCCCTCATTGATTGAGGTCATGTTTTGGTGAGTCCAAGTTTGTTTTCTGTGACTGAATAGTCATTTTTGGCTAATTGTTATGCTATGAACACA
>JZKD02S1337010.1:459179-472972 GCA_000966675.3 Picea glauca | reverse complement strand
TAGAGTATTTGGGTCATATTGTATCTCATGAAGGTGTCAAGGTAGACCCTAACAAGATTAAGGCCATGAAGGACTGGTTGATTCCCAAAACATTGAAGAATCTTAGAGGATTTTTAGGCTTGATAGGTTACTACAACAAGTTTGTTCAGAACTATGGAAGAATAGTAGCACCTTTAATGACATTAACTGAGAAGGATGACTTTCATGGACTCCATAGGAAACTCAATATTTTGAACAACTTGAAGAGGCAATTTGCAAATCTCACCACACCAAAATTTACAAAATCCTTTATTGTGGAATGTGATGCCTAGGGAAATGGCATTGGTGTTGTTCTAATGCAAGAAGGAAGGACCCTTTCCTTTTAAATTTGGACACTCAAGGGAAAGGACTTACACAAACCCATTTATGAGAAGGAAATGATGGCAATACTACATGCATTGAAGCAATGGTGAACTTACCTAATAGTTAGGAACTTCAAGGTCAAAACATATCATGATAGTCTTAAATACTTCTTGGAACAAAGAATATCTTTAGAAGAAAAAAAAAATGGGTGACCAATATGTTGGGTTATGATTTTGAAATCATATGCAAAAAAGGGAATGATCCAGGTGGATACTGGTGGCCACCCACCTATTCCAAGTGGCTCCTCTTGGCAGTTTTTAGTTCAACGTGTTCTTTTGTAATTCTTTGTAATTGTGGGTTCTACACTTCTGGGGATGTTTGAATCCCTACACATCTTCCAGGTAGATATTGGTGGCCTCCCACCTAATCCAACTGACTTATTTTGGAAGTTTTCATGTCAGTACATGTTTATGAACTTCCAGGGCCATTTTTGGGCCCTAAACATTGTTTTTTTGACTTGTCACGGACAAACTGTAGACGAAATCAAAGTTTTACAAAATAATGTGTATTTATCGATAATACCTTTCCAACGGTCTATCATGCACCTAAAAAGGAGGTCATATGCAAAATTTACGACCCCAAGAAGTTGAGGTACCAACTTACCCATTGGGGCCCTCATAACTTTTGGTGTTTCATCTCCTAGGGTTAGGTTTTTGGATGTCTAGGATTTTGGAATTCATGAGTAATGTTAAAAAGGTGCATGAAGCCTCATTGTAATCATTTGTTTTATATGGATGCACATAGCAACCACATATCTTCTAAGAGATAACTACCACCATTCGAGCAAGTTATTTTAGTTCTAGAGGTTTACCATTTAAACCTATTTTATTTATTCAATAGAAGTTATGGTTCACTGGATATGTATTGTTGCTATCTGTATATCTGTGTTATGGTATTCAATTTGTTATTCATTTCATTCTTCTCAATAATCCAGATCAGTGGTATCAAAGCGGTTTGATCTTCATTTGTTTTTCTTTGTGCATGTCCCCGAAAAGATATGGGTACAAGAAGTTGGGACTCAAACAAGTCGAACATTTGCAAGATCGGTCATACAGAACCTGACCACAACTCAATGGAGATGAGAAGAAATATGATGGAGCAAAAGATCCTTTTAAAATGTTTCTCGAGAAAGACCTTGTGTGACAAAGGAACAAGATGATGGACAACTTTGCATAGATCCTTCGGTGGATTCCCATAGGAGACACATCTTCATGAAGCGGCCATGCAACCCCCTTCAAGGTATAGGTAAATTTTAATATTCCATTATTTGAAGGAAAGATAGATGTGGATGCTCTATATAAATGGTTGAATATGCTCGAAGGGTATTTTTCGGTCCACAATTTTTCTGATAGGGAAAATATTACTTGTTCACTCCTCAAGGTCATCCCCCATGTTAAGGACTGGTGGGATATGTACTTTGAGCAAAGAGCCATAGAGGAATATGTAACATTTGTGGTTGTCCCCACTTGGGATTCCTTTAGGGATGCCATTAAAGAACAGTACTACCATGTTGGAATCTACAAGGATGTTATAACCCTAATTTTCACCAGACATGCTTACCTGGTATTAGGACATGTCAAATTCCTTCTTTGCCAAAACACTGCTAAAATACTCTTTAAAAAACCTCTTTTATAAATTCCCATGCACCCTACTCCATTACTACACATGTGTACACACTAGCTAACCTAAAATAGCTCGCGTGTACCTACAAAAGCATGAAAAAAGGAATTTTGCCGATGGAACACACAACTTTGGGTGAGTTAACTAAACCTTACGGCCATGCATGGCCGAGGGTTCGATGAAATACCTAGCTCCTTGTAGCTTATGAAAGAAGTGGTAGGGGTCCCATTTGGAGAAAGGAGAAGAATAGTAGAGAAGCTATACCCAATTGCACATTCCCATTGTCCCAAACCTTTAGCCATCCTTGTGCAAGGAGAGATACAGAGTAAAGAAGTTGGAGGACATTTGAAGAGGAGCCCAGGATCAGGTTCACGAAGTGGTGGACGGTCTCGACATTGTAAGTTGATTCATTAAAAATAATAAAGAAATGCTTTTCCTGTCCCACTACATGAGTTCTTCATAGTTTATTGAATATATGTTTGAATCTCTAACCCATTAATCTGTAGGTATAAAAATGCATGTATAGTTTGTTGCTTGTTTTGTATGTAGGTTAGCCTTGGGAGGAGAGTTGCTAACAAGTGATCAAGAGTGAAGAATAATCGACTTCGAATGCCCATAACAAGGTATGTTAGTTTAACCATGTATTTGCTTACAATAAATGGGGATGACGGTAGAAAGTAGGTTTCTTTTGGTCATATCTACATGCATAATATAACCCTAATTGCTAGTCCGTAGGGGGATTTCCCACTCACAACAGAATTGGCGACTGTATCGGGGAAGTCTCTAGGGTTCTTGGGAATATTTTTGGGTATTTTTAAAAACTGGTTTCCTTTCCTATTTTTGAAGTTTCTGCAAAGTCTGAGCTAACAAAGATTCTGGTCTTCCATACTAGTTATCTCGGTTTCTTTGCTTGAATGTATTTTTTTTTCTTGAGACCTACAGAGGTACACGCGGACTGTATAAGGTCTGCATGCGTGTACCCATGCCCTACATTCTTACATCCCACGTGTAAATGCTAGCTGAAGAAGTGACAGTAGCGTGTATGATTCCAGAATTTTTTTTGAGGCAGTCATCCTCCTCCCTATTAGAATTAGTCATTCTCAGGGGTTTTCTGGAACTCTTTCTAGTCTTGGTTGTTTGTAGTCTATAGATTAGGTTTGTTCTATGATTTTTTCATTACATTGTTTTCTTTTTTCTGTTAAAGAAAGTATTTGATCCTTCAAGAGATCTTGGTTCTCAGTATCAGTGGTCTCTGCCTAGTTTGGATTGCCTGTTCTTATTTGTTTTAGAATTTTAGAGATACACGCGGCCTGTATAAGGCTAGCACGCATGTACACGCCCTCTGACTCTACATAGCTCGCATGCACACACTTGTTGTTGAACTGTCAGCAGTGTGCTTGGGAAGGATAGTTTTTGTTGAAGGTGAGGCAGTCATCCTTTCCCTTGACAAGAGTTATACCTCTCAGGGTCTTGATTCTCTATCATAACAATCATTAGCTTAGGTTTGATCTAAGCCATAGCTGTCTTTTTCATTTAGAAGTTTTCATGAAAATTTTCTTTTGTAAGGTTTTAAGACAAGGGTGAGAGTCCATTTTTAAGTTACTATTGTGTGATTTTTTAAAGTGATTCTTTGCGATCTGCGTTTAGGCCAGAAGTTTTTCTTGGTTTTGACTTGTTGATATTTTTCCCTTTTGCTTTGTAAGCATTCAAATAAAAAAAAAATCTTTTATTTTTCTTTGTTTGGTTGAAAACTGTTGTTTTGCATTAGTAACCAGGGAAAAGTCTTTTCTTTCATAAGTTCTTGGCACTTTAATTAGATCATAAGTAGATCGTAGTCGAGTGAAATCCTGCTTTGAGTTTGCTTTTTAAAGATCTTAGAAAATTTTTTAAATTTGAAAAGTTGTTTAAAATTTGAGTTAAGTAAAGGTTTTTGTTTCCAACTTTCTGTTCATTTTTACTTTCGTCTTTCAAACATCACTAGTTTCACTTTCATAACCTTTGACATAAGACAAGCCACAAAATTTACACCAAATCTAAAATTCATTAGACTTTTATGTTTGTAGGGTCAACCAACTAGTTCAGGATTATGGCCTTGAATTAGATTGGAGAGGAAACTCTTCAAGGCCATTAAAATCAAACATTGGAGTCTGAGTTAGGGTGTGTCAAAGTCCAGTATCATGAAAGTTATCCTGGAACCCCCTCTAACACAGGGGATAAAAACAAGGTCGCGTGTGGAAAGGTAGCAGAGATAACCCCTCTAAAGCTAGGCCAATCATAGTGGAGAACACATATAGAGGGCTTGTGTTGGGATTCCGTCAGTTGAATTTTCCACAGAGCTTCGTGGGTCTTGAATTAGTTCGAGGTCCTTAGTTGTCTTCCAGACCACTTTCTCTCAATACCCTTGACAGGTTTTTGGCTTGATACCCTTCTTATTGTGGTCTACCCAACTTTCGACTGTACCTGCCTGGTGACTGTTCACGCGTTGGTAACCTATTTTCCTATCTTTTTTAGGGACATACACAGGTGACTGTGGGGGTATACCGTGGTACCTAGGATAGACATTGGGCCATTCTTTGTAGAGTATACTTGGAGGGTGCTTCCGTGTTTGAGTTTCACTTGCACTGATAAGTTGCTCTAATGTTGGTTGTTGCATCTGTTCTTCCAATTAGATTAGTGTTTGCCTGTCTTATCTTATAGGGAATTTTTTAGTGAGTGTTGTTTTTGAACGAATAAAATGCCCTAGTGTGTCTTTTGATCTTCTCACACAGTGGAGGATCACAAGCTCCACTGGTCATGAAGGCTTCTGGGCTTGTCGCTGGTTACACTAGAGCCACCCCTGCCACCACTAAGGTGAAAGCTAGACCAAAAAGGGTCTTTTGAAGCAACTGGGTCACAAGAAATTGTGCTTGACCAACATCCGGAGGAATCAACTATTTTGGACCTTGGACCGAAAGCTCTTGGCCTAGTTTAAAACCCAAACACTAATCTCTCGGCATCCCTCATCATACCGATTCACCTTTACGAGTGCCAGATAGTGTCACACTCAGAAATGAAAACAAATATTGTTACTCCTTCTGGGAATTCTTCAATTTCCACTATGGTTGTCACCACAAGAGAGTTTCCACCTCCTAACCCACCGTCATTGGTTCGAGCCACCATGGTATCAAACGCCTCTACCTCGTACAATGGTTCGATCCCATCTCTGGTGTGATAGGCCCTTCGTTCTCATATGGGATGCCTAGTTCAGGTACAAGTCCTGTACTTTCCTACTGCACTTCACAGACTTTAGTTCTAGGGGTAGGGAGCTCTAACGCTCCTCTGCAAGGCCACATGGGGGGAACTTTCACTCCCTTTAATGATTTCTATTACGGAGGAGGTCATATACCTCCTTTTTCCCCTTCTCTTGGTGGCACGCACCAACCATCTATCGAGCCGCCTGCACATCATAGTTTATTTGGAGCAGGGATTCAAGGACCACCTTCACATAATATGCCAGTAGCTTTGACACCATTTTGTTTGTTCAGTGCATTTGGTAACAACACCTTCTCATCAGCTGCTTTCGCAACTGGGGGCAATCTTGGTTTCAAACAATCTATTCCTATGCAGGGTACTATTCCTGCACAGGGGGCACACCCAGGAACTTCTTCCACATTAGGGCCTTGGAATTCTTGGCAGAGCTTTGTTCTCTTGTTAGGAATGCTGATCTGGAGTAATTGTTTTCACAATAAATGGAAACCTAGACAAAATACTATGCCTATCCCCATGGGACCGACATGGGGAAACCCTTCCCAAAGTCCTTCGAATGTAATGCATGCCCAACCATCTATGTCCTATTTTGGGAATCAGCCAATGATGTCTCCTCACACACAGAATCCATACACTGGCCATGGCCATGGTTTTTACCAGAACCCAGGCCAACAGTTGAACTTTTCCTGGCAACCTAGTGCCAGTCAAACTCCAGGTCCCTTTTTCCCTGGTTATCACCAACAACCCAAACTACCCTTCCTGGCAACCTTGCATTTGCCAGACTTGACAAGGTTGTTGAATGACCTCATCTATCACGATTCACATTGGCCTCCTATGCCAACGAAGTTTCCTTCAGATATCTCAAAGTTCGAAGCCAAGCCTAACGAAGATCTAGGGGATCAGGTGACTACCTTCCATCTTTGGTGTTCATCTAACGCATTGAAAGACAATTCCATAAAATTGTGATTGCTTCAATGTACTCTCATTGGGAGTGTCGTGAAATGTTACATTGAGCTTGATCACTCAAGATACTCTTCCTTCGGTGAACTGGCGATGGCTTTCCTAAACCATTTCCAATTACCTGTGAGATACGACGCTGGCACATAATTGCTGTCCAATTTCTCACAGAAAAAAGAGGACCATATCTCTGATCACATCCTAGAATGGAGACGCCGAAAGAGTTTAATTAAGGTACCAGTCCCACTAACATTCCTGCTTGAGTGGTTCCTTAAGTCTTTGGTCCCACAATTATCCAAAGACATCGTGATGTCAGGAGTATTCTCCGAAGAAGATGCCATCATGAGAGCTCAACATCTTGAGATAATATATTCTTAGTCTGGTTTATTATCTGAGATCTGGCTAGATGTTCCACACTCAATACTTGATAAAACCAGACAGAGAGCTAGGCCACATGCCGATGGTATTGTTGGTTCAGTACAAACAAATCCCACTGAGAAACTAATGAATCAATTGCAACAGTTGTCTATACAACACACAACGGCCAACCAAACTACTGCTTTGGCTGCTCCCCCTACCAAAACGTCAGATGTACACACAGTGCAATCGACTAATCCAAAGGCCACCCAACAGCCTGAAGGAAAGAAAAAACAATGAAAGAACGGTAAGGAGGATAAGAAACCCACCGATAATGTTGGTGGGGGAAATACTAAGAAACGAAAGGTGAGGTAGCCATGCAACCTATGCGTGGAAGACCACCCGACCCACCAATGTCCCCAGCTTGCCGAAGCCCAAAAGTTTGTGACGTAGCAACAACCTGTTGTGTTAACCAATCCATTTCAACATGGGCAAAATCTAACCCAAGCCACTGCAAACATGGAAGGGGGCAACCAAGGACCCTCTCCATCTTCGAACAACCCCACATCCGATAACATATATATGGTGAAGGGTGGTGCTTTTATATCGACTAGAGCGCATGATTATAGTAAACCAAGCACTTCTGAGAAGGGTAAAGAAGCCAAACTCCCATCTCTTCCTCTACAGATTGAGAAGACGTTGGGTGAAACAATGACACACATCCCCAAAGGCATGTTCAAAAAAGCTTCTCACAACCCAAATGCAAGGGCAGCCCATAACTATTCTGTGGTGGAAGATTTATCACAAATCCACTGGGTGATGTCTGCTTTGGAGGTCCCCCAAAGATGCCCTTCCTAGAGGAAAGCCTTATTAACTGCTTTAGGATCTACCGAGACTTGTAATCTAGGAACAATCATGTTGGATACAACTGACTTAAAACCTCGTCTACCTTACCACCTAGCTTTTCAGATAGTAGTGGCTTATCCCACGAAAACTTTTACTCAGAATATCTTCCTCATGGTGGTTGATGAGGGTGCCTCGACATGTGTTATGTTGTTGGCATGTTGGAAGGCCATTGGCCAGCCTGTTTTGTCTCTGTCACCTACTCTCCTCACTACTTTTGATGGTCGTTCGTTCCGACCACATGGTATCATTCTCTCTTTCCCCATACAGTTAGGAGGGAAGACTGTGTGTGTCGAGGTAGAAGTAGTCGATGTGCCCCTCGACTATAACCTCTTGTTAGAGAGAAGTTAGACCTATGCCATGCAAGTTTTGGTTACTACAGTTTTCTGGGTCTTGTTGTTTCCACATGAGAGCTGGATTGTGACCATTGATCAATTATCTTTCTCCCGACCTGACCCTTCATTGTGGGCATCCACGGTCTCAATGATTGATAATCCTCAACTAGGCATAGTCAATGTAGGGGTTGGTTTGTGACCATCCTTGATGGGTACCCTCGATTACCTGCCCCCTCAAGGTGATGTCAAGTATATATCCAACCACCATAAGGTTGAGATTTTCCAAGTTTCATCTTTTCGCATGACTTACTTCACTAATCCATTGATACTTCCTTCCCCATTAGCCATAATGGATGGGACACGAAACCTAGGCATGTCCATGCCCTTGTACGTAGCTGAAGTAGAATACTCTTTTGTCCAACAAACTTCAGCCAATACAAATCCAACTCCTGCACAAGAGTTAGATCCATTTCTAGAGCCTATTTGGGCTCAGGGTTCTCTCGCTGGCACCGATTCATTAGACTTAGTCTTTCCCTCTAATGAAGTAGTAATTGAAGCAATGACTAGTCTAGACAAACCCTAGGAATATATTCATCACAGATTATACTTCCTCCCAGAGTTAAGCCGAATTGAAGTAGGATAATTCACCATGACTATGATGGGTGATAGGTCTTGTCATATTAATCCCTTAGCTACACATGATGTTTATGCCGAGGGTAATATGGAAACCATTGTTGAAACCATACCGATCAATATCTCCTGAAACCCTGGCTTTGTGGAGAATGTTTTTATCGTAGTTGAATGCTCCCCCAGAGAGATTCAACTCTATACAGACATTTTTAAATAATTCCATGACGTTTTTGCCTAGTCTTACGAGGAAATGCTATGGATCGATCCAAAAATAGTCGAACATGAAATCACAACTTATCTCGATGCCAAGCCTGTTCGACAGAAGCTTCGTCCAGTTAATCCTAGGAAAGCAACAACCATTAAGGTTGATGTTGAGAAATTGCTAAAAGTCGGCTTCATATATCCTATCCATTTGACCCAACGGGTGTCAAATCCCGTGTCAGTCAATCAAAAACAAGGCACGATTTGTGTATGTACAAACTTCTGTGATTTGAACAAGGCCTGTCCAAAAGATAATTTTCCCACACCATTCATCGACCAGATCATTGATGAATGTGTCGATTGCGAGGCCTTCTCTTTCATGGACAATTTTTTGGGATATATTAAAATACAAATCAAACCCGAAGACTAGCACAAAACGACATTCATTTGTCCTTGGGGTACATTCGTGTGATGCCTTTTGGTCTCAAAAATGCTGGAGCGACCTTTCAACGAGCCATGTCTTTTGATTTCCATGACCTCAAGTATCTAGTCGAGGCCTATTTAGATGATTTAGCATCTCGATCTCACAAGAGAATGGATCATCCCACACACCTCTGACTTATCTTTGAACATTGTCGCTACTTTTGGATTCTCTTGAATCCAAACAAGTGAAGCTTCTGCATAACATCAGAACATTTGTTAGGTTTCATTGTATCAATGACAGGGATCATGGTCGATCCTCTCAAGGTAGAGGCAATAATTCAGTTGCCTCCCCCATGCACAATCCTTCAACTTCAAAGTCTACAAGGCAAGGCAAATTTTTTAAGGCACTTCATTTCCAACTATGCCGAGATCACCAAGGGCTTTATGTGATTACTGAAGAAAGACGTTCCTTTTTATTGGGACGATGATGCTCAATGCTCTTTCATAGCGTTGAAACAAGCCCTCATAACTACCCCTCTACTCTTACCACCTAACTATAACAAATATTTCTTATTATACTTGGTTGTAGCAGAGTCAACCATTGGCATGGTTTTAGTTCAGGAAGATGACTTGTTCTCAGAATACATGATCTATTACCTGAGCTAAGGCCTCGTAGGACCGGAACTCAATTATTCTCATATCAAAAAACTTGCGTTGGCCTCATTTCATGCTATTCAACGGTTCCGTCATTATGTTATATTTTGCAAGACCACCATCATTGTTGTCATGAATCCATTCCAGTACATGTTTACATGACAGGAAATGGGCAGAAATATCAGTAGATGGATAGTCGTTCTCCAGGAGTTTGACTTAGATTTCATTTCAGCAAAATCCAAAAAGTCACTGGACTTCGCAGAACTTATTTCAGAACTTTTGGTCGAGTTAGGTGAAGTTGTGCCTGAAGAATCCCCTATCAGGGGAGATATGTTTTTTATCAAATCTTCGGATCCCTGGTACAGAGATATACTTATATATCTCTAGACTGTGAAGTTCCCCACCTCTGCTTCTCGTGATGAGCATCAACGTATATGCCATCAGGCTAAGAATTATATCATACTCAATGATATGTTGTATTGGAGAGGGGTAGACTGCATCCTGCGTCGATGTCTCACTCACGATGAAGCAATTATCGTGCTTAACAATTTCCATACTAAAGCATGTGGGGGTCATTTGTTTAGGTTGGAAAAAACCCAAAAGATTCTACAAGCAGGTTACTTCTAGCTGACACTAATCAAATATTGTATCAAATCAGTCAAGAAGTGCCACCCATGCCAGATCTTCTCTCGGAAGATGAGGGCACATCTCGCTCCCATGTTTCATGTCATCACAGTTGGACTCTTCACCAAGTGGGGGATTGATTACACTACATGCAACCCTCCTTCAGCAAGGGGGGTACCACTATATCATCATAGCTGTAGACTACTTCACAAAGTGGGTTGAAGCTATGCCAAGGTTTAAAGATGATGGAGAGACTGCAACTCTCTTTTTATTCAACCAGATCATATCATGGTTCGATGTCCCGAGGGAGATTGTCACTAACCATGGAAGTCACTTTCAGAACCATGTGATGACCGAGTTAACATCAAAGCTTGGGTTATGGCAAGAACATTCATCACCCTACCACCCCCAAAAAAATGGTCAGGTGGAAGTTGTAAACAAATATCTTAAGACCATCCTACAGTGAACAATCAACTCAGCCAAGTCAAATTGGCATTTGATGTTATACTTGGCATTATGGGCCTATCAAATGTTTGTTAAGACTACAACTAGTTTCTCACCTTTTCAACTCGTATACGGGCTGGAAGTAGTCTTGCCTATCAAATGTCAGATCCCGTCCCTAAAGTTGGAAGTACAATTATTGCCAGACACTTCTCCACTTGAAGAACTGTTAGTATACCTTGAGTAGCTCAATGAACATTGTTGTGATTCGGCCCTAGCCAACGAGGCTCACAAACATAAGATCAAATGTTAGTATGATAGGTCTGTTCATCCTCAGATTTTCTTGGAAGGCGACCTTGTCTTGGTCTATGACCAAGATAAGGACCCCCTGGGGGTAGGAAAATTCAAACCCATGTGGTTCAGACCTTTCGTCATAAAAGAGGTTTTACAAAAAGGTGCTTATCATCTAGTTGAATTTAAAGGGAATGCTTTGGTGAAGCCTAGAAATGGGCTCTACCTCAAGAAGTATTACTCATAGGCAATTCACCATTGGTAACTTTTTGTAACATATGTATAGTCTTTGTACTGTTACTTTCTAGTTTCTTTTAGTGTTATGGACGTGTGATTGATGTTATCTTTCGTCACTATGGAAGATGTCAAGTGAATCCAAGATGTTCATTGGGTACGCAGACAGTGCCAGCCGACACACTTGGAGGATTGCCTCCACAGCTTGGGTAATATTTACACCTTGAGGCCAGTTATTATCATCCAGAGGTATATGCTTAGGTGACACCACAAATAATGTTGCTGAGTATATTGCAGTTATTGAGTTTCTTCATGACACCTTTTCATTTGGTATCTCTCATCTCCAGGTCTATCTCGACGTTCAGTTGGTTGTGTCTTAGTTAAATAGAGTCTATCGGGTTCATGATATGACTTTACAATGATGATTCCTTAGGGTACGTCTCTTAGAACGAAACTTTGATTATATTACATATTTTCATATTCCTAGGAGATTAAACCAAGTTACACATACTCTAGCTAATCAAATTTTAGATTGGCATCTTGCACACATATGAAAGGACATTCACATAAACATGTAAATACTTTTTTGCACACATGATCCATAAGACACAAAAGACATAAAAATCCATATATAATCATAAAGTAACCAGACTACACAGATGGATGTAAGCACCTCAAAAATATGACCAATAACGAGTCATGGGGCTTATGCCCTCAAAAAATATATACAAGTAGTGCTTGTGGCACATGAAATGTCTAACTAGGATCAGGGTCTGTGGGCCCTGTTATACTGATCCATGTCATTTTCCAAATTCCGAAACAATCATACCCACATCCATGGTGCCCCCACTACATGAGGCTACATGGATGGTGGAAGATCCTCAATCTCTGCCATAGGGACCATGCGAGTGAGCGCAATAAAGTTCTTCTTGACTCGTCTCAACACCCTCTTAGCCTCCCCGGCTGGAAGATCTCTTGCTACTACTGGTCCCCTGATGGTGGTAGGTGTGGCCTCTGGCTGAGGACGATGCATGTTCCTCGCATAGTCAATAGGTCGCACTGATCCCACATCTACACACAACAAACGCATATCCATCAAATACTCTAGTATATAAAAAAATGACATAAAAATTACATATACTTCACAAAAAATAAAAATAACTACAAAGATGGATACTTACCCATCTCTCCTCACTCCTCACCAGAAGGTATTGGTATCTCAGGATCCCTCGAAAAATAAATCCCTGCATACGGGTAATCCTCAATAACTGGGATCTGTCACGATAGCCAGGCAAATAAATCATCATCGAAGGACTCATTAGTCCTTCCACCACCCTGTCGTGGCAACAATACTGTCCATCTACACATAGCAGGAAAAGAGGCCTGATGTCCTCATACCACTACTCGAGGACTAAAGCTCAGAACTCTCTCAAAGAAGAATGAGCACAGAATGGTCCTAAACCTGAAGTTCCTATGTGTTTGCAATTGACAATTTGTCAACTGCCTCTTCATACACTCAAGCAATGTGGTGCTCCAGTCAAATATTTGTGCATTCAAGCATTGGACTACACAGTTCATCTGTGCATGGGATGCCTAATGTAGAGCCGCAGAACCATTCATCCGCCCAATGAGCAATACAATTGCCTACAACACTAAGTCAATAATCTTGCTTATGGGCACCTATGAGCTCAATCGGTCTATCTCAGCCTCACAGTAAAGGCCTATCAATTCCGCTATGTTATGCAGCCCTGAAGGAAACGTCTGGAAATTGACTAGTTCCCCTCTCCTTGAGAGGCCAGTAAAAAATTATATGTCCTCAGTGGTGGGCACCAGTGACTGCCCCTCTAACATAAAAGCCTCTGCATCTGGATGCCAGTAATCAACCAAGGCATTCAGTAGCCTAGGTTGTACCTGCATAAAAGGACATAAAAAGAACTTTAACAACCCACATTGCATCAACACAGCCACAACATTGGGGTCTTCCCCGACCAACTCACTAACTTCCTCATGCTCCCTTTCTCTCCAGTGACCATACATCCTACAAAACAACAAAGTTAAGGAGAGTTATCCCTTTCTTTTTAACATTTTTTATTCATTAAGGGGGGTCCACGTGGGTTGTAATGCTGACAATCGTGTGTACACGCATGTAGCTTTTACTCTGCCCGAATGTACACACGGTCTGTCCTCAGACAACCCACGTGGACCTAGGGCTGACCTTTTAAAGGTTGATGCCCACCCAAAACATGGAACCCAAAACAAAAGTAAAGATTTAAATTGCAGGATAGGAGAGTTTGTACTTACTTGGTCTAGACAGAAGTTTGTTTCGTCCACTGTAGCTCCTGGAATCACCACTTTTGGCAAAGGGTTTTCTTTGGCTCTATAGTCAATTTCCAAATCAACAATGGTGATAATGAGATGCCAGCTTCTATTTATAGACTTTTTGGCCTCTTTTTGTCACTTTTTTGGCCTCCCTTA
>JZKD02S1337010.1:411106-425188 GCA_000966675.3 Picea glauca | reverse complement strand
TAACTCTTATACTATTGTTCATTGCTCATTGGATATAATTGAATGGTTTAAGTATAAGTTGAAAAAGGTTTTTAAATTGTACTTGATACTGATTCACCCCCTCTCAGTATCAACAGTTCGGATTTGGATTATGTATGACCTGTGTCGAAGATATTTTCACTACAATCATGGATTAGTGTTGATTCATAACGGCTGTAACAAACACAAACTATTCAATTCACTCTCGTTTCGATTGGATTACTGTGTATATTGAGTTAGCACGATGGCATGTTTTGAGTTGGATTCGTACCTAAAATAGACTTGATGCTGCTCTGTTGATTTTAATTTTCAAAATGAGTTTGTTCAACTCAGATCGACATACGTCATCTCTGTTTTTGTATGAGAAAACTCAACTAATAGTTCGATTTGAAATGAATTCGAGTGATGATTTGGTTGACTGTCAATAGATTTTGTTTTCCCCAATTGGCAATAATAAATGATTGGACGAATCCCACAGACCCTGTTATCAATTGATTGATCCCATTATGATTTCGTTTGTGATAATTTACATACCAGTTTTGATTTGATTCGCTAATAACATGGATCGTTTGTTATGTTTAATGTAGTGCGATCAACTTGAGAAAATGATCCTGTTAATTCGGTTTGGATTTGAAGTGATCTTGTGGATATCTGAAGAAACCTTTTGTCTTGATTTCAATTGGTCCATAAATCGATTTCATTGCTGTTGAGTTATCCAATATGATTCCATTTACCCGATATTGTGACAACAAACGAAACAGAGTACATGCATCTCTGTAGTCATTTGATTGATCTTAGTCTTGTTTGATCTCAACAATTTCAATTTGAATGATTCGCTTGTCTTTCAAATAGAAATTAGATACTTGTTAATAGTTGAATTTAATTCTTTAAATATTTGAATTGATTTTAATGTTGATTCTGTGTCTGATTTAGACTAGCTACAAAATCGCAAGATTCTGTAGCTAGTCTGTAGAATTAGATTTTTATTAATTTTATCAACAAAATATCCTCTTAACTTGTCCTTTTTTGACCCCTTTCAGGTACATCCAAATTGCATTGGGCATGCTGTGGAAGTCAAGGAGATATTTATGTGATACAGTTTTATTTTAGGTTCCTAGTTTAGTCAGACTGGGGATATTTTCCAAGATTTTCTATAAATAGTTTTGATAACTTCCACAGGGATGTTTTACTCGGTGGGAGGTCTTTAAATATTTATTATTTTTTGTAATAAGGAGCATCCTCACTTGTGGGAGAACTAGGATATGGATTTCTAATACAAAATGAGACAAGAGTTGATGTTTTACTACAGCTTTCGCTTTCAATATATCAATCTTTTGTTTCAAGTTTATGCATGTCAGTTTGCAGTCGATTATAGACTACTTTAGCTATCATAATCTATTGCAGGATGATGTGATTTGATTAATGTGCTATCCATATCTGATCTCTTTCATTATTTTTAAAAAGTACAACAATTACTTTGTTTCAGTTAATGAATCACATATTTCTCTTCTTCGTTAATTGAATCATTGCGTATAGATCTTTGCATACAGATTTATCTAATTGTGAAGATTTATAAATCATAAGATTGTTGTAATTTTTATGTCTTGTTTGTCCTGTAATCATATTTGAAGAGCACTAGAGCTTTTTGTTTACGAGAATCTCCTGGATAATTCGGTGCGGGTTTCCTCCCTCCGATTAGCTAAGACAATCATTACGCACAAGACAAACCTTGAGCATTACTTTAGGTCAGTTTGTTTTTTAGTATCTTTGATTTGTTAGTATAATTTAAGTAGTTTAGTTAGATATATGTGTAGTTTAGATTTCTAGTTAGAGTTAGTAAATTAGTTGTTTAGTTTAGTTAGTTTTGTTTTATTTCTTTTCATAAAATTATAAAATAAAATAAAAACAATAGCTCTCACCATCTTAGGACAGAATGCAAATGAGTTTTTCAGGTTTTCATTCAAATCTGTAAATTGTAGATATTGTACATTTTGTGAATAAGATTTATTTCTGTTAGTAGTTAGATATTTAATTTCTTAGAGTTAGTATAGTATTAGATAGTAGATTGTATATAGAATAGTTAGATTTGTTTTAGTTTGTTTTAATAGTTGTTTTTAGTTAGATTAGTTAATTTAGAGTAGTTTTCTTTTTGTTTTCTTAGGACTTAGATCGGATAACGGAGCCGCTAAACCCGTCAGGGTGGGTTACTCCAAACGGCTTGGGTTATTAGACAACCTCAGACCGGATCCACTCTCCCAGTTGACGGACGGTCAATTTTGCCCGTCAACAAATGGTGCTAGAAGGAGGGTCTAAAATTAATCAATGGCACAAGGCGGTCGCAAGACTCCTCCACCACCTAATAGCTCACCTATAGTGACTATAATCCATTCAAATGATTATATTCCCCCTCAAACAACAATCACTTCAACCGATGATCCACGGATCACAGTTGAGTTAGCAACCCTTAATCCTACAGGTGGTGACATACAAGAGATTGTCCGTGAATCTCTTATAAGAACTCATAGTGCCTTGGCCGGTTTGAGGTAGCCTAATCATCCATTGGAACAACCTTTGGATTTCTTTGATATCAGAGAACAATTAGGAGGCACTGATCTCACTGTGAATCCTACAGATCTAGTCCTAAATTCTGCTACAATAGGATTTGGGATACCTCCTTCACCACCTCCATCATCTCCTTCCTCTCCTGGAGGAGATTCTTCTGACGAAGGTAGTTCCCCTTCTCAGTCTTCCACACCTACTACACCAATGGAAAATCAGAACAACCCTGCTAGACCTTGGCTTGATCAGGATGCCGTAGCTATACCTAGTGCTCAACATCCCTTACCTAAACATCCAGAGAAATGGCTTCCCAAGTTTGACCCTGACTCAAAACAGATCGCTGAAGATCACATTAAAAAATTTATGTTAGCCATAAGACTCCGCGATGTCGAACATGAAGACGTTGTCTGTAGTTTTTTCCCCTATACTTTCGAGGGCAATGCATCTACATGGTTCTTTCCCCAATAGCCCCATACCATCATGTCTTGGGAAAAATTTGAGTCATGCTTTTTAGAAAAGTTCGGAGACGATAAGCCTCCAGAAGTCCTAGTCATGGACCTTTCTAGCTTAAGAATGAACCCAAAAGAAAAAGTTAAAGACTTTAATCAAAGATTCTTAACACTTAAAAACCAAATCCCTATGGATTCCATGCCTGTCGAGAATCTTATAATAGCATACTACACTAAAGCTTTGCATCAAAGTATAACTATTTGGGTTAAATGATCTAAGAAAGCCATGTTGTTAGAAGCCTTCGAAGAGGCCAACCAGATTGAAAAGGACATACTTAGTCTGAAAGACTCTACTAGCAACGAAACTGAGACTAGTTCTTCTTTCAAAAAGAAGATTGAAATCCTCCCCAGACCCACTCAAAGTAAAACACAACCTGAAAGCTCAGATTTAAAAAACTTAACTAAAGTTGTTCAAAAACTGTCAAATCAAGTTATAGATTTAAAAAGAATGACCGAAGAAGCTTATTCGAGCAAAGGGCCTTACAAACCCCCGTTCCAGAAGCCTTTTCCCACCAACTGACCTAATCCAACCACCGAAGGCCTTAATTTAGAAAGTCTGCAATGCACCCTTCAAACAATTCTGGAAGCCCAAGATAACTTGATACCTCCTGAGATTCCTAAGGAGGTAGTTGAACAAGAGACAGTTCAAGAAGAGGAGTCTTATGCAAACATTTTTGGACACTTCTCGGACAACATCTTTCAAGTTGACTTCGAGACAGTACATCCCTATAATACCAGGAGTAAGACAACAAACAAACCTTCTACCAAAAACACTACAACTTCGCCTCCAAAGAAATCTAATCCAGTTGAGACTAAACAGAGGAATGTGAACCGCAACTTAGATTATGATTTAGTTGAAGATCTTAAAAAGTTGAGAGCTAACATTTTTGTTTATGAGTTATTGAAATTTTCATTTCTGCTACAAAAAATGTTACAGAATATCTTAGAGAATGGCAAAAATGGTAATTCAAGTGGTAACAAGGTTGTGAAGAACAAGGTTCCTCAGAAGACTTCCACTAAAAACAATATTGATCCTCAAGATAAAGGAAGCCTTCCTGTAAGTAATGTAAATAATGTAAACAATGTAGATAAAGTAGCTTTAGAAACTGCAAGTAAAAAGCCACAAACTACCACTCTCAGTACTCGCAAAAATGTACCTCCATTTTTGTTAATTTTCAAAATCTTTAATAGAAACGTGCACAATTGTATGGTAGACTTAGGAGCATCATCCAACGTGATGCCATGGTTTGTATGCCAAAAGATTAACGTTGAAGTTGAACCCTCCACATTAAAAACTATACAACTTGATCAGACCAATGTTAAAGTTATAGGCGAACTAAAGAATGTGATTATAAGATTATCATCTAACCCCAAGGTTTATCAAGTCATTGATATAATTGTTGTGGATATTCCAGAAGTGTATGGTTCGTTTTTAAGCAGGGACTGTTCGGAGTAGCTACACGGCTATTTCGCGACAGATTGGTCTCATCTATGGCTTCCAGATAATGACAAGCCTAACAAGATCAAGGTAAATCATGAATGCTACCTTAAGTTCATGGTCACAGATTTAAACGATCCCAATGAACCATTTACACCTTCTGTTGATTCACCCGAAGTACAAGGAATGGACACCTTCTTCGGCAATTTCATGGCCGAGGCTTCAACTATCACCAATCCAGAACAGTAGTCTGAGATTGTAGCATATGTGCAGCCAACAACTTCCATGCAACGGTCTCATGTACTCAATAGAAATCAAATTTGGTCTCTTTATTTCGACGAGTCAAAGTCCAAAGAAGGAGCTGGAGCAGGCTGTGTTATTATTGATCCGGCAGGTAACAAAACATTAATTGCATGTAGGTTAGAATTTGAATGTACTAATAACACTGCAAAATATGAGGCTTTACTGCAAGGTCTCAGAAAAGATTTAGATATGAACATTCAAAATTTGACCGTCTTTGGCGACTCTGAAATAGTGGTTAGACAGGTAAGAGATTCTATCCACTGTCTGTCTCTACATCTTAAAAGCTACCAATCCGAGGTATGGCATTTAATGAATAAATTTGTTGCTTTCAATATAAATTCCATTCCTAGATTGAATAATGCTGAAGCTGATTTATTAGCTAATGTAGCCTCTAAACTCTTTTCTGTAGAAGGCTTGTCCCCAGATGCATTCTTCGTCGAATTGTTTTTCCGACCGTCCGTTCCCAAAAACATCACGAACTGGAGAGTCTTTGATGACGATCAACATATTATTAACTTTCTGCACATGGAAGAAACTTTTCAAGGCGCGGTGATAGACGAACACACACACGACGACAATTTGCGCGATTTCACAGTAATACTGGATTCCAGAACTCCTGAATCTTCATCAGATATGGTGAACTTGATCCCTAAATCTGTAGTTAGATTAGAGAAGTTTTATGATCTTCAAGATAAATTCAAAAAGTTGGTCAACTGTAAAACCAATAGTTCCTCGTTATCTTATGAAAAGGTAAACTTAGGAACTAAGGACAATCTGCAGTGCATTAATCTAGGGCTAGGATGTTTTGAACAAGAAAAAGTTGCATTTATTAAATTGTTCAAATAATTTAAAGATGTCTTTGCATGGACGTATGATGACCTTAAAACTTTCGACCCTAACATCATACAGCATGTCATTCCTATGAAGCCCTAGACCTTACCCTTTCAACAAAAACTTAGGAAAATGCACCCTAAGCTCGAACCGATCGTTCAAAAAGAATTGAATAAACTTCTAAATGCTAAGATAATTTTTCCTGTTAGGCAAACTCAACGAGTTTCTAACCTTGTTTCGGTCCAGAAGAAAAGTGGGGAAATCCGACTTTGCGTCGATTTTCGAAACCTTAATAGAGCATCTGATAAAGACAACTATCCTGTCCCACCCATGGAACAAATCCTTCAATAGGTATATGTTTCTGAGAGGCTATCCTTATTGGATGGTTTCTCGGGATACAACCAAGTCCTAATGTCTCCACCAGACCAACTTAAAACTACCTTCTGTACCCCGTGGGGCACTTATGCTTATTGAAAAATGCCCTTTGGATTGAATAATACTGGAGCCACTTTCCAGAGAGCAATGGACATTGATTTCAGATGCTTAATCAATCAGTCCATCGTATTTTACTTAGATGATGTAACCGTATTTTCTAAAAACAAAAATGATCATCTAGCTCACTTACGAGCCGTTCTACAGCGATGTCATAAATACGACATCTCCTTGAATCCTAAAAAATCCATCTTTGTAATAGAACAAGGTAAACTCCTAGAGTTTATTGTGTCAAGCGAAGGGATGATTATCGACCCCGAGAGGACTCAGGTCATCGCAAAACTTCCCCCTCCTACATCCAAAAAATCTATGTAGTCTTTCTTAGGCCAGATTAACTTTGTGAGAACATTTGTCCCCAGCTTCTCCGAAATGGTCAGACCCTTGCAGAACCTAATTAAGAAAGACACCCAATATCACTGGGGACCCCTAGAAAATTAGGATTTTAATGTAATAAAGAAGGCCATAATAGATGCTCCGTCTCTCATGAGCCCCGATTTTTCTCAAGACTTTACACTCTACACTTTTTCTTCTGACTGTTCTTATGTCGTCGTCTTAACCCAAAAGAATGCCGAGAACAATGAAGTACCCATTGCCTTTATGAGCTCTGCTTTCAAAGGCGCTGAAATTAATAACCGAGTGGTAGATCGATAGGATTAAACTATTTTCAAAGAAGTCAAGCACTTCCGGTCCTATCTTTTGAAGTCAAGGACGAAAGTCATTGTCCCCTACCCATCTGTCAGGAACTTGTTAGTGCAAAAAGAACTAGGTGAAAAGAGGGCTAACTGGGTCACCTCCTTGCAGGAGTACGACTTAGAAATCACCCCAGCTTAGATAGTGAGAGGCCAAGGGTTACGCAAGTTATTTGTTGATTCAGCAGTAGGACAACAAGAAGAAAGCGATACGTCAAACCTAGGACAACAAGATCAAAATCTAATCTGTTGCACACAAAACTTTGTCAGTCCTTGGTATGACGATATAAGATTTTGTCTTGAACATGGGTCATCCCCCCGTCACCTGGATCCAGCCAAAAGAAGAGCATTGAGATTAAAGTCTACCTCCTTTCATCTGGTTAATGGTATCATGTTTTGTCAAAGTTTTGACAGTGTACTGATGCTCTGTCTTGAGAAAGACGAAGCAGAAAATGTCTTGCTAGAGTTGCATGCAGGAGAAGCTGGTGGTCATTTTGGTGGTGACACCACTGCCCATAAGGTTTTAAGAGCCGGTTATTACTGGCCCACACTTTTTAGAGATTCCCATGCCTTGTGTCGAAAGTGTGTTATTTGTTAGAAAGCATCAGGGCGGTTACAAAAACCATCGTTTCCTTTGCATCCCGTCTCAGTAGACTCTCCTTTTCAGTAATGGGGTCTTGATATAATAGGTCCAATCAACCCCCCGTCTTCACAACAGCGCAAGTTTATTGTGACAGAGACATATTACTTTACCCGATGGTCTAAAGCTACCATGTTAAGAACCGTCGACACCAGTAAGGTAATTGCTTTTCTAAATTCAAATATTATCACTCGTTTTGGTATCCCTGATTGTTTAGTATTCGATAATGCTTCTTACTTTTCCTCTCTTGATATGAGCGAGTTCGCTTTGGAAAAAGGAATTAAATTGAAGTATTCTGCTAGCTATTATCTCCAGGGCAACGGATTGGCAGAATCAACAAACAAGAACTTGATTAAAATCATCAAGAGAACGGTGGTTGAAAATCACAAAAATTGGCACAATGCACTGTTAAATGCATTGTGGGATGACAGGGTAACACCAAAAGTTGCTATAGTTAACTCCCTCTTTTTTCTCATTTATGTCAGAGAAGCAATTCTTCCACCTCACATTCTTCTTCCTTCGCTACAGTTGTCACAGAAAATCCAAGAAGAGGATTGTCCCCCTTTGGAAAACTGAATTAACGCTTTGATGAAGCTAGAAGAGGTAAGAGCCCAAGCCAAACGTAAGTTTGATCAACATCAACTATTGGTTAAAAGCTGGTTCGATTCTAACTCTGCTTCTGATAGGAATTTCGAAGTAGGTGATCTCGCCTTGAAATGGGATAAACCGCACGAGGAAAAGGGAGAGCACACGAAATTTCAAAACTTATGGCTTGGACCATTTTTAATTGCTGAAAAATTGGGTCCCAGTTCTTTCCGATTGCAGAATCTTGAGGGGCAGCTAGACACCTACCCGGTGAATGGCCAAGCTTTGAAAAGATACTTTGCTTGATGACAACCCTTGTATATTATGTACATATTTTTCTTTTGTTTGCTTTTTCATTTGCTTTTTGTTTTTGATTTTTCTTTTGAGAGTATCAGTTTGTGTTTTTGGAAATACACATACCTGTATATTGAGCTATTCAGACAAAGAAAACATGAAATTCCTTCACTGAAATAACTGCTAAGAAAATTGTATAAACATCAATGGTATATTTTTGAAATTTGTATCTGTTGGCAAAAAGTTTGTTCTTTGAAAGAAGTTGACTAATTTCGATCTCTGAGTAAATCTTGTCATGAACATCTATTATCTTTTTATGCTGTCCCTATTCCTTAAAGGAATGACTCAGAAGATGTCTCCCTGCCTTAGGAAGTTGTTTTTGTAAATGAAACATCTCTGGATCTTAATAAAGGATAGTTCTAAAAAATTCTGATGAGGTCTGAAAAAATATGTTAAAAGATCATAATTTTCAGTGTCACCCCACTTAACTATATATCTTTGAAGAAGAAAAAAACAAAATAAATCATTAATAGAGCTATGGGAAGTGCTTGTAAACCCGCCAGGATGCTGAACAAGTCTGTTGGAAGTGGGTAAATGCATGCATGACGCCAAGACAACTTCACTGGGGTATTGAACAGGCCCACTGGCAGCGAAGCAATGTCGGGTGTATGAAAATTTGCAAATAAGAAGCCTCTTTAATGTCCTTTATTCTGATCTGGAAACGTCTTGGTAGGATACAGATGTCAGAGTGGGTTAAATGGAAACCCTTTCGAGGCTATGGATGCCTGCTGGCAACACTGGCTCTGTCAACAGTATTGGATATTTTATCTTTAATATCATGACTCGCTGGTCTTAATTCTGTTATCAATTTTTATCTTTTAAAACACTGCTAGAATAGTTGGTTAATGATGATGTTCATACGATTTTCTGGTTGTTATTTTTGAGTTGGAATTATCTTTGCTGTCCTAATCTGAATTTGTTCTTTTGGCAGAGATAACTGCTTCTACCAGTATGTCGCCATTGTTGGCAGCCAATTCACATTTTTCCACTGTCTTATAAGCTGCCTACACCAGTGTTTTACAAACCTTAATTTTTCATCGCAATTCTCAATAAACGACACTTTTATTCTTTGCAATATGTGCCCACTTAGCTTCATTTTTGTTTTCACGACTGTAAGAATGAAAATTTGGTCTTTCGAAGTCACATTAAAATCATTATTGAATTGTCATTATTCTTCTTGCCGATATGCCCATTGCATTTACATTTTACTTATCATTATGGAGTTAGCAAAAACCTTTTGATCTGTACTCATTTGACATTCTTTGATTGATTATGTAATTTCGTTTCATGAGTGTTTGAGTTTGTGATACATTGGCGATTGGATTTACATGTTATTTGATCAATCCATTTGGCGCATTGGTTAAACTCTTGGTATTAGCTTCAATTTGTGTGTTTGGTTTTAAAACTATGGCATAGCTTTTGATTGCACAAATGGTTTATCCACTTACCAGGGGTTTCGAATGGTTGATTGAAATGGCATAGTTATAACACATATGCGTTGTGATTTGAATAGTTGAAAGCGCCGGTGGTTGTACCATGGTAATGACTATTATGCATGGACAAAAAATAGCTCCACCACCTTCGCATGATGTCATTAATGGCTTCCCTTACCCCTGTTCTACCTCTGCTAGCATCAGGTCAGCCTTTGAGTGTTCTGCTCCTGTGTGTGCTGCATTCAAACCCTGGCTCGTTCACAACATATACCATCTTCTCGGCTCCATGGCACCGGTGGTGCGAATTGAGCTGAACGGTAGTCAAGCCTTGCTACTGTTCGACAATGCCCGGAAAGATTTACAAGATAATGGTTGGCTCACCTTTGTATAGCGGTTTGAGGGTTTTAATATATTTGTTGCATAGAAGTTCGCCCTGACTTTTGATGGCTGTAGGGCCAAAATAGGTGACATTCAGCTTGAAATCAGTGAAGAGTTCATCAGCTCTACCACCGGATTAGTAGCCACGGGCCAGCGATGGTTTAAAAACTCTAAAGTTGAGGAGGTGCCATGGCCTTTGCTGTTCATCTCGCAAAAAGTTACATCCTTTGACAGAGGTATGCCCATTTCCACGCTTAAACCAACGTGGCATGATCTTTTGATGGTGGTTAAACAAGTCATGACCTGTGAGGGTCGATATGGACTGGTTTTTCTTTATCACCTTCAACTGTCAATGAATTATATGGGTTATCCATTGAATATGCCATTTTACTTCCAGCATAGCCTTTATAAAATGTCAAAAAGGTTTAAACAAGAAAAGGCCAATAGTAGCTTGTTCCACCACGGCCTAATCAGACTCATCGTGGTTCACCACTTAAATCTTCATGGTGATAGTTGGCAAGATTTTATCTCTCGAAATGGTTTTGCTGATACAAAGCCTGTCCAAATTGACAAACCTGTGGTTAGTGAAACTAAGTTCGAGCCACCCGTGCCTTTCCATGTCCTACTGCCCTCTCCTAAACCCTCGGTCGACCCTGATATCGACCTACCCAACGTTATAACTGAGAAGGTTGAGGCTATGAGAAAAAAGGTTAAAGGTAACCCTACTATCGACGACAAAGGTAAAAAGAATGCTCGACTCATATCGAGACTGGCTAGGAATAAACCTAAACTTAGTGCTAAGAAGAAGCCCATAGTCCTCAGTGAAGACTCGGACTCTGACATCGAACGCTTCCTAGCTAGTGAGTACCCTTACTCCCAAGGTCTATGCTCCGAGCCACCCTATGACTTTGTTTCTAATTTTCCCCCATGCTTAAAGAATAATCCTAGTTACCCAGGGATCAATCTACCTAATGAAACCCTCGACGATTTAACCAAACCCTTGAATGTTATTTCGAAGCCCAGGCAGTCGTCATGTGACCAATGTAATGTGTGGTTGGAACGCTACTATACAGACGCTCCCTTATTACAGTAAAAAATCAAATAATTGGAAAACTAAGTTACAGTATTGACAAGCCAAAGGGATAAGCTTCAAGCTAATGACAAGAAGCAAAAAACCACTAGTTCCATCGTATTTAGAAATGTCGAATCGGCTACAGCCTTCGTGAATTCCAAAATGTCATGATCAAGTTGTCTACTCGTCATCTAGGTATGAGTGTCGATATCAATTCTGTTCTATGAATTGCTAGATTAATATAATGAATTGAGTTTGGCTTTCAAATAGCTCTGTCTATTGTTCGAAATGACTCTTTTATAGCCATATCAAAAATGGTTATGTTGTTAATCCTGTACATTGTTTTCGCTTTGCTAAAATTAAATGAAGTTTTGATTTGATTACACGATTTGGTCGTGCCCAGTTTAGAAATTGATTGGTTTTCACTGGGTTTGATTCGTTTGTCTGTTGAGTTAACGAAATCAATGGTGTTTGCTTTCACTTGGATTTGGTTTGTATCTAATTTGAATAGGAGGTTTTTATGCTAAAATTAGAGCACGACTATGTTTTTATTTGATATGATTTCATTGTGGCTGGATCACATCGACCCTGATTGAGTTTTTATGATTTGAGTTTTGAAACGATTTCATAGGATTGAATTGGTTTGAGAATTACGATGTAGTCTATTAAATTGGAAAGATGACTCTGTTTTGTCAATATTCTCGTTTGGATTTGGATTATATCTGACCTGTGTTGAAGATCTTTTCACTATAATCATGGATTAGTGTTGATTCATAACGGCTGTAACAAACACAAACTGTTTGATTTGCTCTTGTTTCGATTGGATTGCTGCGTATCTTGAGTTAGCACGATGGCCTGTTTTGAGTTGGATTCATATCTAAGATAGACTTGATGCTGCTCTGTTGATTTTTATTTTCAAAACGAGTTTTTTAAACTCAGATCGACATACGTCATCTCTGTTTTCGTATGAGAAAACTCAGCTAATAGTTCGATTTGAAATGAATTCGAGTGATGATTTCATTGACTATCAATCGATTTTGTTTGCCCCAATTGGCAATAATAAATGATTGGACGAATACCACAGACCTTGTTATCAACTGACTGATCCCATTATGATTTTGTTTGTGATAATTTACATACCAGTTTTGATTTGATTCGCTAATAGCATGGATCGTTTGTTATGTTTAATGTAGTGCGATCAACTTGAGAAAATGATCCTGTTAATTCGGTTTGGATTTGAAGTGATATTGTGGATAGCTGAAGCAACCTTTTGTCTTGATTTCAATTGGTCCATAAATCGATTTCATTGCTATTGAGTTATCCAATATGATTCCATTTACCTAATATTATGACAACAAACGAAACAGAGTACATGCATCTCTGTAGTCATTTGATTGATCTTAGTCTTGTTTGATCTCAACAATTTCAATTTGAATGATTCGTTTGTCTTTCAAATAGCAATTAAATACTTGTTAAAAGCTGAATTTAATTCTTTAAAGATTTGAATTGATTTTAATGTTGATTATGTGTCTGATTTAGACCAGCTACAAAATCGCAAGATTCTGTAGCTAGTCTTTAGAATTAGATTTTTATTAATTTTATCAACAAAATATCCTCTTAACTTGTCCTTTTTTGACCCCTTTCAGGTACATCCGAATTGCATTGGGCATGTTGTGGAAGTCAAGGAGATATTTATGTGATACAGTTTTATTTTAGGTTCCTAGTTTAGTCAGACTTGGGATATTTTCCCAGATTTTCTGTAAACAGTTTTGATAACTTCCACAGGGATGTTTTACCCTGTGGGAGGTCTTTAAATACTTATTATTTTTTGTAATAAGGAGAATCCTCACTTGTGGGAGAACCAGGCTATGGATTTCTAATACAAACTGATAAAAGAGTTGATGTTTTGCTACAACTTTCGCTTTCAATATATCAATCTTTTGTTTCAAGTTTATGTATGTTAGTTTGCAGTCGATTATAGACTACTTTAGCTATCATAATCTATTGCAGGATGATGTGATTTGATTAATCTGCTATCCATATCTAATCTCTTTCTTTATTTTAAAAAAGTACAGCAATTACTTTGTTTCAGTTAATGAATCACAGATTTCTCTTCTTCATTAATTAAATCATTGCGTATAGATCTTTGCATACAGATTTATCTAATTGTGAAGATTTATAAATCATAAGATTGTTGTAATTTTTATGTCTTGTTTGTCCTGTAATCATATTTAAAGAGAACTGCAGCTTTTTGTTTACGAGAAGCTCCTGGATAATTCGGTGCGGGTTTCCTCCCTCCGATCAGCTAAAACAATCATTACGCACAGGACAAACCTGGAGCATTACTTCAGGTCAGTTTGTTTTTTAGTATCTTTAATTTGTTAGTATAATTTAAGTAGTTTAGTTAGATATATGTGTAGTTTAGATTTGTAGTTAGAGTTAGTATATTAGTTGTTTAGTTTAGTTAGTTTTTGTTTTATTTCTTTTCATAAAATTATAAAAAAAAAAAAACAATAGCTCTCACCGTCTTAGGACATAATGCAAATGAGTTTTTCAGGTTTTCATTCAAATCTGTAAATTGTAGATATTGTACATTTTGTGAATAAGATTTATTTATGTTAGTAGTTAGATATTTAATTTCTTAGAGTTAGTATAGTATTAGATACTAGATTGTATATAGAATAGTTAGATTTGTTTTAGTTTGTTTTAATAGTTGTTTTTAGTTAGATTAGTTAATTTAGAGTAGTTTTATTTTTGTTTTCTTAGGACTTAGATCGGCTA
>JZKD02S1337010.1:390445-403165 GCA_000966675.3 Picea glauca | reverse complement strand
CTTTATTGTATAATTCCTTGATCATATACATAGATTGACTGTTGAATAGATTGTGCTTTCTTCACTTCGGTTGGTTTGTATTGTTTTGATCTTGACTGTACGAGAGCACTGGAGCAAAGCAGGAGCAACAAAGACCAAAGGAAGTGATCATAAAGTATGTTCTTTATTCTTGCTTCCTAGTTCATTCAATAGTCAAAATCTAGGGAAAGAGTAATATTTTGTCTTGCTTTGTTCTAGATCCAAGTGGATCTAGGGAGATTGGTTAGTGTCCGCACTTACGGATTTATCCAATAACACTCTCCCAGTTGACGGACGGTCAATTTCGCCCGTCAACACCGTCCCACTACATGAGTTCTTCATAGTTTATTGAATATATGTTTGAATCTCTAACCCATTAATCTGTAGGTAAAATGCATGTATAGTTTTTTGCTTGTTTTGTATGCAGGTCAGCCTTGGGAGGAGAGCTACTAACAAGTGATAAAGCAAGAAGAAGGATCGACATCGAACACCTCTAACAAGGTATGTTAGTCTAACCATGTATTTTCTTAAAAGAAATGGGGATTACGTCTAGGGACGACAGTAGAACGTAGGTTTCTTTTGGTCATATCTGCATGCATAATATAACCCTAATTGCTAGTCCATAGAGGGATTTCCCACTCACAACAAAGGACTAGTACACAAGATGGACCACGTTGCATTAAGAGAGGGACTAGAGAGTACCATATTTCACCAATATTTTCCATACTCTGTGCACCAAATTGGGTATCAAATGCTCTGAACGATATCTGGTTCTCAAATACCATGGTTGTCTACACAAATACATCCAAATAGAAATGGAGTTTCTAGACATCACATCATTAGGTGCGGCTTATAAATATGCTGTCAAGATTGAGTAGCAATTTAAGTAGAAAAGGTGAGAGTTTGGATCTTCAAATTCCTCATAGCCGAAGAAGGGAAAAGGTAGCCCCAACCCACCAAACAAGGGACAAAGAAAAGATGGTTCCTCTCAAGACAACCAGTCCAAGCCGCAACCTAGGAAGGGTAATGAGAAGTTGAATAAGGACACGAGAAAGTGGTGTGAGTACCATAAAATCTCTTGGCACAACATCGAAGAATGTCGCTCCAAATAGTCACTGGTGGTTGAGTTGAAATATTCTGAGTCAGAGGTAGATTCTAACTCTGAATCAAATCCATAAAGTGGGAAGTGGATCATAGATGTAGAACCTAGTGCCATTATCGCTACCACCAAAGTCTATCCAAGAGAACCAGAACAACTAGAGGAAGGGGAATGACTCTTTCACTCACAAATGTGGATAAAGGGGACTTCACTACATTTCATTGTCAATAGAGGCATTCATAAGAACCTAATTTCAACATATTTCATCAAGTGGTTGGACCTTTTGATAACACTACACCCACAACCCTACATCATCAGCTAGCTTCGCCAAGGATGGAATATCTGCGTTAGCCAACAGTTTTGTATGCTCTGCAACATCAAGCCCTTCAAAGATGAGGTATTGTGTGATATTTCTCCACTTGAAGTTTGTGATGTTATTTTAGGCCAATCATATTTCTGGACGTGAAATGATGTGTATGACTCTAGATCCCGCAGTGTTATTATTACTTTGGGTAGACAATTGTATAGGATACCAGAGGTAACATCGGCTACCGCCATTTCTTTAATCTCTACTAAGAAATGAAGTAAGGTCATTTCATAGATCAAGAAGTTCATCTGCTTTATGATCCGTGCTCATAGTAATCAGAAGGTCATCGCCACATCTGTCACCTCTACACAGATCCTATATTTGTAGCAAAAGAAAGTGGGCAGGATCATGTAAGAGTACAGAAGCATCTTCTCCTCGCCCACTGGAGTACCGACGCACTACCAAGTCAAGCATCCAATTGATCTAAACCTCAGTGCACCGTTTCTTAATGGACTAGTCTATCGTCACTCGTTGATGGAAAATGATGAAATCAAGCACTAGATCCAAGAGCTTCCTCAAAATGGGCACATCTGACCCAAATCGTCCTATTTTGGAAGCCCAATTGTGTTGGTGCAGAAGAAAGATGGGACCTAGCAGCTCTACATTGATTACATAGCATTAAACAAAATCACAGTCAGGAATCGGTACCCAATTCCCTGAATTAATGACCTTCTTGACCAAATGAAGGGGAAAAGTTATTCAGCAAGATTGACCTAAAGTTTGGCTGCCACTAGGTTCCCATAAAACCAACTGATGTATGAAAGAGAAATTTCAAATCTAAAGAAGGTATCTTCAAATGGTTGGTCATGCCCTTTGGCTTAACAAATGCACCAACAACTTTCATGAGATTGATGGATGATGTATTGAGACTTTTCACCAACTCTTTTATGGTGGTATATCTATATGACATCCTCATCTTCAACAACACTTGGGAGGAGAACATGTAGCATATTCAATAGTTTTTGGGCACTCTACAACAAAACAAGCTATATGCCAACTCGGAAAAATTCTCCTTTGGCATGAACAAGGTCCAATACTTGGGATACATTGTTAATGAGCATGGGGTACATGTGGATCCAACTAATATCCAAGTCATTTGTGACTGGCCAGCCTTGACCACACTAACCAACCTCCAGAGATTCTTGGGACTTTCCAACTTTGATTGAAGGTTCATGTTTGGATTCTCCCATATTGCATGGGCCCTCAGCCAAGTAACTAAGAGCAGTGGCAAGGCAAAGTTCACATGGGGGTAGGCACAAAAACAATCATTTGAAGACCTGAAGCATCGCTTATGCTCAAATCTAGTACTCTCCTTACCTAATCTACAAAAACCATTTGATATTGAGATCGATACCTCCGACTATGTTGTAGGCATCGTTCCCACTCAACATGTTCCTCCAGTAGCATACCATAGTGCGACACTCTCAGATGTTGTCCGGAAATACCCCACCTATGACAAAGAAATTTACTCCATTATGCCAGCCTATAGTCAATGTAAACATCACATTATGGTAGAGGAGACAATCATTCGTGTTGATCACAAGCCTCTACGGTTCATACAGACACAAGGCAAGTTGCAAAACGACCGCCATCAAAAGTGGTCCACATACCTACAATAGTTCCATCTCAACATCAAGTATAAAGGAGAACAAATTGTGTCGATGACTATCTTAGTCACCCTCCCGATGTTGCACTCACTACAGTGCTCCATTCCTATGAGCATGATGAATTTGAGTGGCCCCAACTTTATCAACGTGACCCTGACTTCACCACCACATATCAACTCTTGGGTACATGAGCAAATGTCATCGATTTTCACATCTAGGATGGACTGTTATGCCATCTAGGCCACCTTTGTGTTCCCACAAGTGAGCATGCAAATATGATTTGGGAGGCTCACTAAAGCCAGATGGAAGGGCATTTTGACGTCGAGAAAACTATGTCTATTCTACATAAACATTTTTATTAGCTAAAAATTTGACAAGACGTCATCAAGTATATCAAATCTTTCACTTCCCGTGCCATTTCCAAGCCAACCATCAAGAAGTAAGGCTTATACACCCCTCTTTCTATTCCTGAGAGTACTTAGGAATCCATCTCAATGTATTACATGTATGCCCTTTCGTCCACCAAACAAAACAATGATTGTGTATTTGTGGTGGTTGATAGGTTTTCGAAGATGGCCATTATGACAGCCTGCAAGAAGAGAATCATAGTGGAATATACTACCAAGATATTCTTCAAACGGGTGTGGGTCCATTTTGGGATACCACAGACCATCATCTCAGATCAGGACAACAGGTTCCTCAACATATTTTGGTCGATTCTTTGGTCACTGTTGGACACCAAGCTCACTAAATCAATTGCTTTCCACCCCCAAACCGATGGCCAGATAGAGGTCATCAATCACATAATTACGCACATCCTGCACATGTAAACCTCTAAGCATATGCGTACATGGGATGAGAGTCTTCCCTATGTTCAACACAACTACAACAGGGCTCTCCATAGCTCTATCGTCCATAACCCATTTCAAGTGGGGCTGGGATTCCAACCCTTGGGTCCCATTGATGTTGCACTACATCTTGCAACCACACAGGCAGAATCTTCCCATGTTCAGTCTAAGGATGACAAAGACACAAGATTCATTGAGCAGATTCAACACATCCGCCAATAGGTCCATGATGTTTTTCATAAAGCCAATGCTAAGTATAAGAAGTGCCATGATCAACACTGGGTACAACACTAGTTTTAGGTGGGAGACAAGGTCTGGTTACATTTACAGAAAGAGCGCCTTACAGGGCCCCATCAAAAGATCCACCCACTTCGCTATGGGCCTTACACTATCACGAAGGCTGTGGGTAGAAATGATTTTGAGCTCAACACTCCACCCTTCCTTGGCTTGCACCCAGTGTTCAATGTGGACCTCCTTTGTTCATATTTTCCACCATTATTGGACACCTCAGAGATTACATAATAATTGACACCGAGTTCAACCCTGACTGCATGGAACATGAATCCACTGATCAGATAGTGGACACACAAGTCAAGGGCACTCACCAACAGAGGATCCAGATTTATCGAGTTGTTAAGGTAGGACAACTCCTACACCAAGGAAAATGGCTCACCCAGGGCCAAATTCAACAAAATTTTCCTCACATGATGGGGTACTCAACGCAATGGAAACCATTTCTTCCTAATGTGGGAGGACTGATCTAGGTGGATATTGGTGGCCACCCACCTATTCCAATTGGCTCCTCTAGACAATTTTTAGTTCAACACGTTCTTTTGTACTTCTTTGTGATTGTGGGTTCGACACTTCTAGGGTTGTCTGAAGCCCTACACATCTTCTAGGTGGAGATTAGTGACCACCCACCTAATCCAACTAGCTTATTTTGGAATTTTTCATGTCAATACATCTTTTTGTAGTTCTAGGGCCGTTTTGGGGCCCTAAACAGTGTTTTTTTTGGCTTTCCATAGTCAATCTATAGATGGAGTTAGTGTTTGACAACATAATGTGTAGTTCTCGAAAATACCTTTCCAATGGGCTATCACAAGCCTAAAACGGAGGTCGTATGCAAAAATTATGACATCATGAAGTTGAGGTACCAACTTACCCATCGGGGCCCACATAACGTTTGGCGTTTCATTTCCTAGGGTTAGGTTTTTGGATTTCTATGGTTTTTTCATTCATGAGTAATGATAAAAATGCCTCTGGAGCCTCATTGTAATAATTTTTCTCAGACGAATGCGCGTAGTAGCCACATCTCTTCTCAGAGATAACTACCACCATTCGAGCAAGTTGTTTTAGTTCTGCATTTTTACAGTTCCAGCCTATTTTATTTATTCAATATAAGTTATTGTTCACTCGATATTTGTTGTTGTTCTCCATATCTCTTGTTATGGTATTCCATTTGTTATTCATTTTGTTCCTCTCATAAATCCGGATCAGGGAAGAAAAATGTTGTGGTAGATGCACTCTCAAGAAAGGATGAAGATGTTAATGCCTTTGTCTATGTTATCTCGATCATCTAACCTGATTTGAATCTAGAAGCAAGGGATGAATGAAAGAAGGACGAAAATGTGTGGACTTTCATTCAAAGGTTGCAACAGGATTCCTGTGCATCAGATACATTTACATGGAAAAATGATTCACTATGGTACAAAGATCGTTTATATTTATGTAAGAACTCCCAACTCAAACAAAAGTTACTCTTGGAAATGCACACCTCTCTGGTAGGAGGGCACTCAAGATTTTTGAAAACCTACCATAGGGTTAAGAAGGAATTTTTTTGGGATGGACTTAAAACTGATGTTCAAAGGTTTGTGGAAGAATTTTTGGTTTGCCAACAAAATAAGGTGGAAACAATTAAGACCCCATTTATTTTACAACCATTAGCCATCCCAAGTCAATGCTAGGAGGATATTTCCATGGATTTCATCACAGGATTACAAAAGTTTGAAGGAAAGAGTGTCATCATGCTGATTGTTGATAGACTAACCAAGTACACACACGTGTTTTCACTCTCTCATCCTTTCAAAATAAATACAATTGTCACCACATTCATGGAGATAGTTCAAAAGCTACATGGAAGCCCAAACATTATTGCAAGTGACAAAGATCCCATCTTCACTGCAAATTTTTGGACATAATTATTTTCTTGTGTGGGTACTCAATTGGATCATAGCTCATCTTATCATCCTCAATCCGATGGAAAAACTGAGATAGTGAAAAAATGTATGGAAGGATACCTTCGCTTCTTTGTATCTAATAAACAAACACAATGGTTCAAGTGGTTACCCTTGGCAGAATGGTGGTATAACACTTCCTTTCACATTGCAACAAAAATGACACCATTTATGACACTCTATGGATATCACCCACCTTCCATCACTTCTTCTCTAAAAGAAAAATCTAAGGTTTAAGCAATGGAATATCACATAGAGCATCAACAACAAGTTCTCCAACTCTTAAAGGACAACATAACCATGTCACAGAATCTCATGAAACAATAAGAAGATCAACATCGCAGTGAAATAATTTTTGAAGTAGGGGATTGAGTATTTTTAAGACTACAACCATACAAACAAATGCCCCTCAAGCAAGTTAAGAAAGATAATAAATTATCACCAAATTACTATGGACCTTATAAGGTGTTGCAAAATATTGGTACTACGGCATACAAATTGGAGTTTCTTGCATCTTTGCGAGTACACCTAGTTTTCCATGTTTCATGCTGAAAGAAGGTTATAGGTGACAAGAGCCCAGTTCAAACTATATTTCCAGAACTTGACAAGGAAGGAAAAATCATATTGGAGCCTAAATCTATCACTGACACAAGAATTTACCAACTGAGGAATATATCCATTTCATAGTATCTCATTAAGTGGAGGAAACTACCTACTGAAGATTCCACTTGGGAAGATGAGTCTTTTATATAGAAGCATCCAAAATTACTCAAGTGTTGTAGACAACACTTTTTTGTAGGGGAGGGGCATGTTAAGCCCTAAATAGTGGCACATTACCCCTTAATTGGGGCATATTACATTAGTATTGTTATTTTTTCTATGTCGGATTGAGTCCATTAGTTGTAATTGTACCTCCTAGTCTCCTATATATACCAATGAGACCTTTTCATTTGGAATTATATTGTATTTGTAAATTTATGTGGTGTATAAAGAGGTTTCCCCCTCGATGAGGCTTATTATATGAAATTCTCTCTTTATCAAGGTGTTGAGTACTTATTCTGAGGTTTTTTATGCTATTTTGATATTTGGTTCTTAACATGTTGCATGCCTACCATATGCATTTAATTTTTTGTCTTAAAAAAGAAAGAAGAAATCATTTGAGATATTCTTGACTGCTACTACCACTAAATAAACCACCCTCTTGAAAGAATTTATCACTATCTCTTGTAGCCCCCCATACCAATTGTGAGAATAGGGAATCCAAGAATCATTGTGAGAATAACCTTAAGCCCAAGAGCCCGTCCAAGAGAATTTTGATATGAAGTCCTCCCTGAAGAGAAGCCCAAGAACTTTGTGATATGAGGTCCTCCTTGAAGAGAAGGAAACACAAGATAATTGTTAGATTAGGTCCTCCCAAAGACTAGGATAAAGGTCCTCCCAAAATCCAAGGATAATTTTTATATTAGGGACTCCCAAAAGTAAGCATTGTGAAAATTTGATCTACCAGGATAAATAGAATCCCAGGGGAAAGCATTTTAAATAGGTCCTTTCCGGGAGCATTTGAAATAGGGGTGACTTCTATATCTTGTTATAAACCATGCTCTATCTTGTATTGAACTATATTCCTTGTCCTAAACTATATATCAAATCATGGAGTATATAATTAACGAATGTAGTAACATCATTGCTTCTCGAAAAGCATTAGGGATTCGGAAGGAAATAGCCACATTGGAAACCATCATGGAATCATGTAGGAGTCATCACATTACACTTCATCTAGAGAATGCATCATGGGATTTTATATATTCATTAGGTCTAGTCTAAGTGGAGATAATTATAATCTCCACAGAGGGATTTCATAACTAAATAGTCCACTTGCATCTTTCTATTACTTATTACCTTATATTCAAGAGATGAGACAAGAAGGAAACAACGAGGAGGGGAGACTAGGAAACTTAACCTCGAACTACCTCACTTATACCTATATCACCACCTTTTGTAACCTCAACCTATCCCTTTTGAACCTTGATCTAGGCCACCTTGACCTAGATAACCCCAAGAGAAATGGCACCTAGACCTAGCAAAGGAACTTGAACCTTTTCCTACTTAACTTGCATCTCGAACTAGCCAAAACCTTTGACTATTGAAAACCTAGAAAAATGGAATCTCTCCCTATCCTACCTTCCTACATCGATCCTCTCACCTCACGGGTTAGCATCTCTCCTTGGGTGAATTATATATACTTCAACTTGATATTATATGACTTGAAAAATAAGACTTGATATAAATGTTATTTCTTTAAGAAATAAAGGAATATAACTTTATAGAATGACTTGATATAATATTGATTCTATAAGACTTACTATTATATGACTTCTATTATACTTCCTTATTGGATATAATGCCTTGGAAGAATGGAATAAAAAAGAGACAACAACACATTCTCGATTAGAGTGGGTCTGTCCTAGGCTCCTAGTGTAGAATTTGTGCTTTCTTTCTATTCTGTGACTTATCTTAGACTTGCTATTAGTTCAATTCATTTAGACAACATGATTAGGAACATTAGTAAGACATCTATAAGTTCTAATCATTCAAATTTTACCTCCCTTTGGTTGGGTTTTAGAACCTTCCTTTCTCCTATGTGAACTAGGAGCAATTAGGAGGGGAATTCATTACACAAAATTGAACTGTGGAATTTCCCTATAAAATTATAAGGTGTTTACTCTTTCAATTTCATGTTCTTAGTGACCTACAATATTTTGACCAATCCTGAAAACACCGCATCATGGTTTTGACTATATGAAATCCCTAGATTAATTAGCAATACTGCATCATGGTTTTTTCTATCTGAATTCTCTATATTAATTCAAAAGGGTGCATCACATGATTTTCTCTCTATGAATTATCGTTGAATTTATGGGTTCCCACCTAATAAATCATCACGGGTTCAACCTCTAATTACTATTTTTTTAATTTATGGGTTCCCACCTGATACATCATCTCGGGTTCAACCTCTAATTACTAGTTTTTTAATTTATGGGTTCCCACCTGATACATCATCATGGGTTCAACCTCTAATTACTAGTTTTTTAATTTATGGGTTACCACCTATGAGATCTGTTATTTATATTCAATTGAAATGGGAGATACCATCAACACATTAACCAGAGTTAACCATCAATCAAGGCATAGACAACCGAGTGAGAAATCAATTATATTCTCTTTGTTTGTAATTACCCACACTGTTTCTATATCTGTTTAGAATGTTTCATTAGCAGAAATTAATTAGTATGTTAAATGGCTAGGTGTATCTATGAATTTTCTAGGAACATAATGTGAAGTAATCCACATTAATCAATCATTGGGATAGACCATGGGTTCAACCTTATCAATTCTTGTGGATCCTTTAAATGGGGCTATAGACATGGGTGAGGCACATGTTCCCTTACCTTATATGCCTACCCACCTTAATCTATTATAGATCCTTACTGCAATGACTATCTCAAGTACCAACCCCACATACCAACCACTCCCCTTCCTTTCCCACTTGTCTCATTCAGACGCCTCCATGAGTTCTCTATCTAGGGTAGGGACCACCATAAGTTGTAACTAGGATCAATTCCCAAAGAAGGACATGACTTGTAATGTGCCGAATAACTAAAATGAATCGGCCTTACTAATATTATTCATATTATATACATCAAGAAGATTCAGAAAGGAGTAAAGGTAGCAACCTAACCTCCATTTCTGATACAAAAGATGTAGAGGCTGCATTGAAATGAATCCACATGAGAAACGTCGATCGATCTATTCTGTGCATGCATCCTATAATAAGAACAAGTACATTTTTCTCCTCTTTCATCAAGCTCAGAGTGATTAAGGGTTCCAACATATCTCTTTTAATAATCTATCTATCTCTAATATTTGTTCGGGATATCCATCTACCTCTAATTATTTTTTGGGTAGTCCCTAAATAATCCATCTCCCTAATTTCACACCACTTTCAATATCATCAAGTATAGAACCTTTCCCAGGTGGTATAGGTAATAAAATCAAGCCTCCAACAATTCAACATGATAAACAAAAACTTGGATGAATGATTTGTTAAGATAATGACACCAACCTTTCTATCTTAGTGTAGGATAGAAATTTATATGCTACGGCTTGACTCATCAAGAATATTACATGTCATGCCAATTTGTTCCTGGTGGAGAGTGGGTTTATGGATCATAGTAAGTAAATTTTCTACGCGGTACTTCTTCTATGTGAACATTTGATTGATTGGGGAGGCAAGAAACTAAATTATATTGACCAATGGTAGTTTATACAATACTTGAGTTAGCCACTATAGTGATATCTTCATAGATAATATCCTATTAAGAGCCTTGGTGTTATTAATTTACAATAGGGAATAACCTTTGTAGTGATCGTGGTGCTTCAGTGGGTAGGGAGTGGAGAGTTTCTTCAACACTGTGTAACCTTAAACCCTTCCTCCCTCTTTTACCTTGTTCATAGCTCTTTAAATCAAGCTTCAAGTGAGAGATACATCTTGGGGCACATGGAAGTACTAAACTCATCGTGGTAATGCTAAACTATAAAGGGTTTGGTACTAATAGGTTAACTCATAAGGATCAATAAATTTGGATAGGATCAGTACTCGTAGAATGAATACCATAGTAATGGAACATAACTAGACTTTTTATCTGGGGTGATAGGTGTTTTGTTGGTTTCAAAGTCTAAGGTTAGGTGTGTCTAGTTTAACCTACACTAAATCCTACATCTTGTGGTAGTTACAAAAGAGAAAAGGTAGTGTTTACATTTTGTCTAGTAAGGCCTAATGTAACTAGCCAATTCAGTGAATACTTTATCTAAACTTAACTCTACATTCTAGTTCCTACTCTTTCTACTTAATTTCTACAAAATATACTCTACTATTAATAGTTTGATGACAAGAGTCTTATTAAAAGGGAGAATAAGAATTAATTACTTTAAGAAGAGAATATATAGAATCCCTAAATACCTAATAAAATGATTAAGGCTCTCTCCTATGTCTTACTAGATACTTGATATCTCCTTCCTACTATTAGCGTCAGAAGTCACTCCTAGATTGTAGCAAGAGTAAGCCTAATGCCCATCAGTTTATGCCACTATTTGTTGATAAAGTGTGATGAATGGAAGTAAACTCAGAACAATATCATTCTAACTCAGAAACTAGGCCATGCATACACAAGAAGATTAGGTCTTGGTTTAACTTCAGACAGTAAGTTGTAATAAGGGTGAGTAGGAGAAAGACTTATGTGAGGAAATGCGAAGGCTTGCTGTAGGCATCGAGCTTCTAACAGCCTATAGAAGAAAAACTTGAACACAGGAACCTCTTATATTCAAAATCAGAAACACTAAAAGAACATAACAACGTTATAATGAATCCTTTATCATAACACAGTCACGACGATTCATGTGAATCAATCAATCATGAACCCTTTTAGTATGAGATCAAAACCAGATGAAAAAGAGAGTTGCCTTACATTAAACAAGAAAATTTCATATGCAGATACATAGCCAAGAAAATCAGTGCTTCATTAAAACATTACAGTCAGGAGCTCTACTCTACCATCCATCCCTACAAAAATAGAAAAACTGAGTATATATACTCAGAAAAATTCACCCAACAGAGGCGTGCTCGAACCTCTAGGGCATGGTGTCTCTTCAGTCAAACCTGGATGAAATTCCTTCATCATATGCCACCTTAACTTAGCATGGATCTTGCAGGGGTACCTTCACACAAGGGTACCACGGGCTGATTTCTCCAGGCCTCCCATACCTTCCATTCATGGCTTGAGTTGAGGTTTCATCTACCTGCTTGATTTTCATTAACTAATTCCCCAGGGAGTGGCTAAGATGATATGCTCAGGAGAAGACCACGTGCCTTCTCTCTAAGGCTCGGAGGCTAGCCTCCCTTTCTTCTGGCACCGCCATCAATGTAACCCAGGGCCATGACTTGGCACCTCTCTCCAAGGGTGTTTCAACATTTTTTCTTTTGGAGATTTCTACTTCCCCTGCCTTCAAATTTCCCGGTGCCCAAACTCGTGAAATGACCCTCCAAGATCAACAGTTGGATCGAATTTAAAACCTGACAACCACGATCATTTTTCCATTGAACAACCCTGGCCCTGCATGCTCACTTTCTTTGGCCATAATCCATACAACCCTGGCGCTAGGATCATGGGCCCAACACTAAAGGTTGTTTTGCATTTCATGATTTGGGGATGGCAAGGAGCCGACCCCTTGTCCTTCAAACTCTCGGTAGCCGAAATGATGAAACGGATAATCTACAATCAATATCCGGATTTGATTTAATATGGACGGTCATGATGAACTTTAATGTATTTCAGGGATTCTCCCACCGGGAGTTTTCATTTCTTTGCTCTCGAAATATCTGACATCATACTCCTGAAATACAGATTAGCTACCACCTGTCCCTAGGATCAGATGACCCTGCTTCTTTCTTTGAATGGCCATGATCGCTCATCGCTCAATGAGTTCTTAA